>CALSCE010010644.1:6845556-6993035 GCA_943593645.1 Bovichtus variegatus
AAACCAATCAATTATCTAAACTTCAAGCATGTCTTAAAGACATAAAACACAGACAAAACAGAAGTTATTGTACTTCAGAAGTTATTGGATGGCATTAACTTGACCTCCAGCACCACCGTAAGGAATCTCGGCGTTATCTTTGATCAGGATATGTCTTTTAACTCCCACATAAAACAAATTTCAAGACTTGCCTTTTTTCATCTGCGTAACATTCCAAAAATAAGGCACATCCTGTCTCAAAAAGATGCAGAAAAACTCGTCCATGCATTTGTTACTTCAAGGCTGGATTACTGCAACTCCTTATTATCTGGTTGTCCCAAAAAATCCCTTAAGCCTCTTTGATTCAGTTGATTCAAAATGCTGCGGCATGAGTATTGTCAAGAACTAGGAAACAAGATCATATTACTCCTGTATTAGTTGCTTTGCACTGGCTCCCTGTAAAATACAGAATAGAATTCAAAATCCTTCTCCTGACCTACAAAGCAATTAATGGTCAGGCTCCAGTTTATCTTAAAGATCTCATAGTACCTTATAAACCAACTAGAGCATTGCGCTCCCTCTCCACATTTAAGAGCAGGTTAAAGACTTTCCTCTTTGATAAAGCTTATAGTAAGGGCTGGCTCAGGTTTGCCTTGGACTAGCCCCTAGTTATGCTGCTATAGGCTTAGACTGTTGGGGGACTCACTCCTCTCCTCTCTTCCCTATCTTTCTCGTTCTCCTCCTCTCCCTCTCTATTGATATGCATTCATGTCCCTTAAATGCATGTTACTAACTCAACATCTGGGGCATCATCCCCGGAATTTCTGTGTCCCTTATCTGCCAGTTTGCCACTATGAAAGATTACTTCTGGACCGCGAATCGTGGCTGCACCTGTTGCCCTGGTCCTGCCTGACACCAGGAAGCCTTTATTGACATCCCCCTGGATCCATCTTTTTTATATACGATCATATCATGTTTTCTGTCGCATAGATTGTCTATGCTGTATTTTTAACTATGTTGTTTGTTCTGTACACACGTCACCTATTGCACGTCTGTCCGTCCTGGGAGAGGGATCCCTCCTCAGTTGCTCTCCCTGAGGTTTCTTCCATATTTGCCCCACTAATTGTGGGGTATCTTTTAGGGAGTTTTTCCTGTGCAATGTGAGGGTCTAAAGACAGAGGGTGACGTATCCTGTGCAGTCTGTAAAGCCCACTGAGACAAATGTATAATTTGTGATATTGGGCTATATAAATAAACTTGAATTGATGATATATATATATATATATATATATAGGGGTGGATTTGTTACTTTGGCACAGATCAAAGAAAAAGAGGTGGAGGTCGAGAAGACCGAACTGGAGGAGCTCTGTCTGAGCAGAGGTATCTTGTCTCGCAAGAAGACCGAGTCAAGACAAACAGATTCCCCCACATTATCCATATAAAGGCATTTGTTATGCACAGTATAAAAAAAAAACGTGGCCTTATTACTCTTCCTGTAGTTCGTGTGTGTGTGTGTCCCATTTATTATGTTAATAAGGATGTGTGGTCCCCAATCCGTGGTTGGCCGCAGCGCTGCTGCTCCCCGCCCACCTGAGGAAGACCAACGTGGAGTGGAGGATACCGGCTCTCCAATCCGAGGCACACAGGGTGGACAAGGTTCTACAAGTACCTGGCCTGCTCAACAGTCGAACAGTTTGTTCACTGTCTGTGTGTAGCACGATAGGTGCTTCGGTGTGTTTTCTGTCTTCTACCTTGTGTGTTTTGTAAGTATTTCATTTTCAGTATTTCAATCCCAGTTGTTCAAGAGGTGTCCTGATTGGGTTTGTTTTCGTTTGTTTGGCTGAAATGCCTTATATGCTCTTATGTCAAGAGCCCTCCTTTTTTTCTTTGTGTGTGTAACTCCTTTTAGTTGTCCATCTCATCCTTACTGTCAATAAATAGCTTTGTTTAACCAACACCATCTGTTTTTATGTTGCACCATTTTCCCTTCTCGAGCCGGGTCGTAACATAAATGGGGGCTCGTCCGGGATCATTAATAGATTCCCGGAGCCAAAGTTATTGATTGATAGTTGGATTGAAGGAAATGGTAAAGTAAAAAGGAGCAAACAATTATTGTCTTTACGTTTAGTGGACATGTCGCTATTTGACGTCGACTCTTTTGTGGCCCATCCTTCTGTGGAGCAAATTGATAAATGCCGTAAAGATGATTTGTCAAATTGCCAACTACTTTCGTATCACATATCCCAAACAGATACTTAAGAGAGAGCTTAACGCGCTCGTGGTGAGTGAATTAGTGGAACGGGGGATGATTGTGTTGCCAGTTCGGTCAGAGCTTGCTGTGCTGGATGGCACCCTGAGCGAAGAGATGGGTGACCAAAAGTTTGAGGGAGAACCTCAACGTGCTCGAGTTGAAGACGTGTGATTGTGAAGTAGACTGTCGGATGAAAACTCCGTTCACGTTGCCTCGCTATGAGCCTCTTTCTACTGTCAGTACCGGGTCCAGAGACGAGGCTCGACTGAAAGTCCGCATTGCCCGTCTCCAAATGGAAACCCAGGAAAAAGCACTGAACAGACTGCATCAGCTTGAAATTAGGAAACTGGAAATTGAAGCCAACAAAGTCGTAAGGCTGCGTCAGCTGGAGCTCGAACCGCAGATGCACGCCTCAAAGGCGTCTGCTGATGACTCAGGTACGTCCCCTACCTCCACCTCCTCACTAGCCCGCAGTGCATTTGACATTAGTAAACACATTGTTTTAGTGCCTACATTCCGTGAAGCGCAGGTAGATTCATATTTTGGTGCATTGCATCAGCTTTGCAGTGGCCACCTGAAGTCTGGCCTCTTCTGGTACAGTGCAAAATTCATGGCAAAGCCCAAGAAGCTGTTGCTGCACTTCCTTTGGAGAATAGCCTGAAATATGAATCAGTTAAAGCAGCTATTCTGCGCGCTTATGAATTGATTCCTGAAGCGTACAGACAAAAATCTCGGAATCACAAAAAAGCTCCAAATCAGACTTATGCTGAGTTCGCCAGGAAAAGGGAACCTTGTTTGACAAGTGGAGTACCTCATGTAAAGTGGACAACTACAATTCTCTGCGAGAGTTGCTTTTGTTGGAGGAATGTTCGCATTGTTGTGTATTTGAATGAACAGAAAGTAAATTAACTTTCCTCTGCTGCAGTGTTAGCCGATGAGTATGTGCTGACTCACGAGGCTGTTTTCACGTCAGCCTCTGCTGAGAAGCCTTGTTATGCTACGGCCCTGCAGCCTAACCTGCGACAGTTACCGAGTAGCCGAAGGGAGGAAAGGGAGTGTTTTTACTTTCATAAACCTGCACGTCATTGCTAACTGTCTGATCCTGTCGTGTTCTTTTAATTTGAAATAGAGATGCGTAGGAAACAATTTCGGAAAACTTCTCTTCAGGTAAACAATATTTATTCGATGACGATGTGATGAGCATTACAAAAGTACGCAGCTGCGGACCGCCCCATTTCACTGTTCCACAGACCACACTTCAGTAGTTACTCTGTCTCACAGATCCACAGAACAGCCTTGATCTCTAGTTTACAACATATTTTATACCCGCTGCCTTTCAGGTATAGTCTTCTCCCATTGGTTGGCTGGGGCCAGGTCCTATTGGCCCCCTGTTGGCACTTAGGCGTGTCCCCGCCTCTCAGTGCTTCTCTGCTCCAATCAGATCTTCTGTCACCCTTTTAGGAGGTGTACTCTTCCACTTCACAGTTTACAAATATTGCTTCTTATTTCACAGTAGATTGGCCACTAAGTTACTTAATTCAATAACATCTTGCATATCACATATTACATCTAAATAAGGACACAATAAGGCACATTGTAACAGTATACATATTGATTATTCTCACAATCCTTAAACGCAAAGAGCAACAGCAATCTGCGCAGAGTGTATTACCGCCGAAGGGCATCGGATTAATTAAAACGGAACCATGCCCAGTTCTTGGTAGTAGTGACAGTTTTGATGACTGCTTGTCGTTCGTTTTCAACGGATTTGTGTCATTAACCAGCAAGGCTGCTGATCAGTGTGCGGTGTGTATTTTGAGACACCGGTGGTTCTCAGTCTGTGATCATCGCATCTGTGTTGCCATTTTCCGAACAGTCTGCCTGCGGTTATGGCTCGGTTTTACGCGGCATTGAAATGGGTTACGTTCCCAGACCGGTACACCGCATACACGTACAGTCCAAATTAATTAGTAGTTTCTTCCCTGTTGCTGTTTGTCCCGCATTACCAATTAAAGGTATTGTATTTCTGATGGGTAATGACATCGCTGGTGGCAAAGTGACTCACAAGTAACATAACGGCCAGCTCGGTAGTAAAAGCGCTAACAAAGTTATTTTCCACATTTGTACTTCCCCGTGTAATTCAAACTGACCAAGGTACAAATTTCCAGTCCAACCTGTTCAAACTGGTCTTCCAGACACTGAACGTGCGTCACATCGTGTCCAGCGCATATCATCCTGTAACTCAAGGCGCGTCAGCCGGTAAACTCTATGCTCCGTAAGTATTGTCTGACAACTGAGAAAAGTTGGGACGAGGGAACCCCATTTGTGCTGTTTGCAGCACGAGAAGCTGTGCAGGAATCCTTAGGATTCAGTCCCGCAGAGCTTGTGTTCGGCCACACGCCTCGTGGGCCACTCAAGGCCTTGCATGATGCATTCCTGTCACCTGAGTCTCCTCCTGGGAGAAATGTGTTAGATTATGTTAGTCAGTTCCGTGAACGTTTGCACCATGCAAAAAGTCTTGCAAAAGAGTCTCTCTCTATTGCACAGACTTTGATGAAGCGCAACTTCGACCGCTCAGCTGTACCTCGACACTTTAAGGTAGGCGACAAAGTTTTGCCGTTGCTACCTATTCCTGGCTCGGCCCTGTCAGCCAAATTCTCTGGCCCATATGACGTCCGTGACTGTCTCAGTGACACCGACTACGTCATCGGTACTCCTGAAAGAAGGCGTAAAACTCGCGTTTGTCATATTAATAATATTAATATGACAAACGCGAGTTTTACGCCTTCTTTCAGTCGCTGAGGCAGGTCCTCCCAGTCAGACTCAAAATCCAACTTGTACCGGATTCGACCATCTGCCAGGTACTGGAGAACCCGAAGGTCATGGACTGTGGGGTCGCCAACTTTTCTTCCTGGTCGAATGTTGGTGACATAGGCCCCAGATAACTTCATGAAGTCATTGTGGAATAGCTGGGTGACCTTGTATGGGGATGGATGCAGACGTGCAGTCTCGAAGATGACAATGTAGTCACGTGGAGTGTGAATATCTTTGATGGTGCGCCGTTCAATGAGGCTATGCATGGAGTCACACTCCATTTGTGTGTGCCCTGCAACCAGAAACTTTTGTTCTATTGTGACACTATGCTTCATGGCCAGATCTATGTACGCATTTGTGATGGTACAACACCGATTTTGATAGCCGCAGCCATCACTCCAGACTATGACTTTTTCAATGTTTGGGTTGGCCCCTAGGACCGACTCAAAGTGTTTGCACTGCAGATGGGCAAAAACCTCACTGCTGAGGGAGCCCTCATGCTCCTCCCAGGCGTAACAATACCCATCTTTGTTACCCAGGTTGAAGCAAGTAAAGTTGTGCATCTGTAGTTTTAGTTTTATAATACATCGTGCTTGCTTTTGTCTTGGGGCACAGAAGAACGCACTGAAGGTCCATTGTCCACACTGAGTTTTTCACTGGATTCCTGTTTATCCTTAGCTTTTTCAGCTTGAGCTTGAGCCTTTAATTTCGTGTGAGTAGCAAGGGTGTCCTGATCTATATTTCCTACCTTGGCGCCGATACATACATCACACTGGTCTTTTTTTGGTACGAACACAGAGTATTTCTGCTCACTGAACGCTTTTCGGAAATATGTCTCACTCACAACACGTGCACCACTTTCACCAGTAGCTTTCTGGTATTCCTTGTGAAGGTCACTTAGAACTGTTCCTGGCTCCAGAAACTTCTTATCCTGATAGGAGGGAACCTGACGGCAGTAATGTGATGGAACGGAAGGCAGCCCAGAGAGCCAGTCTTTTAGGAAGGTCTGGTCAGCATCTGATATGGGCACATGTGGACCTAACAAGTACAAAGAAAACATGGAAATTAGAATGGAGATATACTATAGACTTGCAAGGAAATTCAACTAACATCTTAACCCTTCAGTCATACCATTCCTGGATATAATAACCCACTTACCAGTCTTATTGATCTTGGGTTTGGGTAGATCAGTTTTGGTTTTCATGTCCTCAACTAACCATGATCCGATGGTTCTGGGGGCGATGCCAAGGGTTGAACAGAAAAGATTCTTACACACAGGTAGTTTACGTCTATCTGCCAGTTGCAGGTAGTATGATAGGGATGTTTTTCTCCTTGATGAAACACCACCTTTCTTCTGCTTTATAGGCACCTGTAGTTAAAGGAAAGTAAAATAGCCAATCAAGACACATTAAATTTAAACCTGGAGTGAAATGAAGTACAGGCTGATGAGCTAAGGAGGCAGTAGAGATGACAAATTTGCTATGACTAATAGTCACTTACATGTTCCACTAAAGTCTGGATATACAGCTTGCGTGTCTCCCAGGAGGGCATGGCCCAGAAATTGTTGAAGATAGCCGTTTTCTCTTCTTCACTCAGCAGTTCACAACTTCGTTTCTTTGACCTTAAGCAGTGCTGTGATGTGCAGGGTGGGCCCATGGTCTTTGCCTGTCTCTCCTGTCCCGTTGCGTTCTTGTAACTCTCCCCCTTACGACCAATGTTCCCTCTAATTTTTCATGTGTCAGAGCAAACACACAAACTCGGTGAGCAGTCCCTTGGACCACTGTGAGCAACATCAGACATGTGCACTGTGGTCACGCCAGCATCGCATCCATCAAAGTTACACGGTTTATAAAAAGAATCAAATTACAGCATTTACATTTCTGTTAGAATACTTTTAATTAAGTGCTTTATCCCACTTACAATGAAAATGACAAAAATCTTGTTCATGACTTGTGTAGTATGTTAACGCTATTGGAAGTATAAATATTTAATTTTAGCTATGGCAAAACATGCCCACCAAACCAAGGCAACTGTAAACTCCAGTTTTGAAAACACACTTAACATTTTTATTATAAAGCTTAGACTTGTATTATAAGTATGAGCCAGTGTAAATTTGGGAGAGGTATGCGAAGGTAATGCAAAGAAATTTATTAAAGAGGCGATGGGAAACTCAGAGGACTTTAAGAAGTTTGCAAGATATGTAGAGGATGCAATGAAGACAAGATATGAAATATTGAAGAATATAAGAAACAAATAACAAGAAAGATGACAAAGAAAAATTTTTTTTTACTGTAAATAAATCACAATTTGCCTGCGGGTAGCCAAAGCGCAAAGGCGTACGGCGGGAGGTAGCCAAAGCATGAATGAAAAGATAGGGTTTTGTAATTTTTTTTACTTTTCATTCAATAAATGCGTTTTTTTTTTATTTTCAGTTCAGTCTGGAGTTTTATTTTGTGCACAGTGTAGATTTTCTGTGCGCGGAGACCGTGTCAGCAGTGCGCAATTGCGCAGGCGCGCAGCTTAGAGGGAACAGTGCTTACGACGCTTCTCTTTTATCACCTGTCGCTTCCACATATGTGACCTTGGACGCTTGTGACGTTTAACAGCAGAAGCTTCAAGTGCAGCTCCTGTTTCTTCTTCCCTCTCACCTCCTCCCTCCTCTCCTGTTTCTTCCTCACTATGTTGAGCCGTGTCTGCATCACTATCATTATCTGGGCGGTCATCTTTCTCAGGTCTATAGTCCTCATCCAAGACAGAGTCATCGTGTTCACTTTCTGACCATGAATCAGGATCAGAATCAGCTGTGGAGGCTTTACTGGCTGTTTCTTCTTCAATCTGTTGCCTGGTGTCTATGTCATTTCCTTCTATCTCAGGTCCACTGTCATCTAAATCCTTCTCTAAGTCCTTCTCTAAATTGGTATCAAGTTCATTTCCTGACCCTGAAGCAGAAGAAAATAAAGTGCTGCTGAATGTTTTCAGTAAACCATGGTAAATTAACAGGTTCACTGCAAAACCTCAAAATCTTACCAAGAATACTTCTCTTATTTCCAGTCAAAACAAATCTCTTTACACTTAAAATAAAAAGCAAATATTCACTTGAAAATCAGTCTAAAAACAAGTTGCTTTTTTAGGTGATGTGTCTTATTTTAAGTGTAAAGAGATTTGTTTGGACTAGAAATGAGACAAATATTCTTGGTAAGATTTTGCTAGCGTTAGCTAACTCTTACACTACTTCATCATACCTTGTCGCAGAAATGTGATTAAAAGTTTAAACACACAGTTCCTCACCCCTTTGATTGACTGAAAGTACATTTACTGTCTACAAAGTTGAAGAAATATGAACTAGCTTACCAGATGACTCAAAGAGAAGAGCTAATGCTTCATTTGTGGTCAGCGGAGCCCTCTTTCTCATGCGGTCCGCCATCTTTGTATGTAGCGGCAAAAATGACTAAGTCAAAGAGATGACTAAGGCAGACAGTGATTTTAGACAATAAGGCAGGGTAATGCAGCAGTGGTAGAGAGTACAGTTAGGCAGATATCACAATTAGCCAAAAAATTACTTAGGCAATTATGCTATTAGGCTAACGATATGTTAAAACTACCATTCTGGAGAGGCACCCAAAACCAGTCTGCCAACGTCAGAACACGCCGAAACAGCTGCTTTTCCGGGCAGCTCCGCGTTGATTGTGGTGGAAAATCTTAAAATGTCTGACTATTTGAAAATACGGACTTGTTTACAGCAAGGTGCCCGTTTGCCTAAGCCTGAGATGTTGGTAGAGTTACATTCATGGTTGCCTCACCTGTCCAATGGGCAGCGGGGTGACGTAGTGGCTTTAGTAGCTAGTTTTCCTTGTCTTTTTAATGATGTCCCTACTCGAACTACTGTGCTTCAACATGACATCGATGTTAAGGATGCAAAGTCTATTAAGCAGCATCCATACAGGGTTAATCCGGTGAAACGTGCACTGATGAAAGATGAAGCAAAGTATCTTTTTAGAAAATGATTTAGCCACGCCCAGCTCCAGTCCCGGGAGCTCTCCGTATTGTTAGAAATTAAATGTATGCTTTGCGGCTTTGACGCTTGAATGTAACTGCGTGATGAATAAGTATAACCAATGTGATTAAGCTAAAATGGGCTCATATGAAATGTACACTGAGACAGGAAAACAGTCATTTATACCAGATAGCTATTAGGCTCTGATGGATAAGATGTATGAAACCTTTAGTCTAGTGTTGAAGGATTTAGCTGTTATGACTATAAAATGAGTGGATGGGAGCATCACGGAGTGGCGCCTAAACAAAAAAGGCCGATAACAGAAAACACCCAGAGAGAATAGATTAGGTAGCCTGTGCAGAAAGGAGTTAGGTGAAGGTCAGGTACCAAGTGTAGAAGAATTGGGCAAACGCAGCCTGCCACGTGTAATAGCACCAAAGGAGTCGTCGCTGATTGGATTATCGTGATGCCAAGAGGCTTTGGACAAAGCTTGTGCACCAACTAAGGGAGCTAAGTCTAAACCACAGACTTCCTGGCATAGTAATGAGAGACGCCATAAGAGGCCACGCCTACCACTGTATAAACTGTATCTGCAACGGAAGCTCGGGGCTCTCGAGTGTGGGTGGTGGTTATAGAGTAACAGCAATCCGCTGACTATGATTTCCTGATACACTTGGAGTCCTTGGCCAAGCTGTCATTCACCAGGTTTTAATAAACTGAGTTGCAGATCTACTCGTAGTCAAGTCTCCTCATTTGAAATCAACGAATTCGCAACAGTATCTTTTAGAGGCTAAATCTGACGGATCTCCTCGCTTCATAACCGATTTTCGGAAAGTGAATGCGGTTACGGTTCCAGACTCCTATCCGTTGCCTCGGATGGAGGACTGTATTGATAACTTGGGCTCTGCTAAGTATGTCAGTAAATTGGATCTGCTCAAAGGATATTGGCAGGTACCATAAACTGACCGCGCCTCCCAAAATATCTGCATTTGTAACTCCGGATCACTTCTTGCAGTACATGAGTACAAGTCATGGCTTTTGGCATGTGCAACGCACCAGCTACCTTTCAGAGGTTGATAGACGTAGTGTTGGCTGGTGTGAGTAACTGTAACGCCTATTTATATGATCTGATTGTGTACGCCACCACTTGGGAGGAGCACATGCAGATCCTCGAGCAGGTATTCACTCGCCTCGCCAGCCCCTTACGTTAAACCTAGCGAAATGTGAATTTGGGAAAGCCACTGTCACCTATTTAGGCAAACAGGTGGGAAAAGGCCAGGTACGCCCCGTTGAGGCTAAAGTAGTCTCTATGGCAGACTGTCCTGTTCCCCTCACTAGGAGTGCCCTTCGTAGGTTTTTAGGTATGGCAGGCTATTACAGGATGTTTTGTCGGAACTTTTCTACTGTTGTTCGCCCGTTGCCAGCATGCTTTTGAGAGTGTGAAGTCCCTCTGAAGCCACGCGCCCGTGCTCGCTGCTCCTGATCTCTCCAGGGTTTTTAAACTGGAGGTTGACGCAAGTGCAGTGGGGGCCAGTGCCGTTCTGTTGCAGGAGGATGTGTTATTTCTCACGCAAGTTTAACCGGCACCAAGTCGTATACTCCACAATTGAGAAAGAGACTCTTGCTTTGTTATTGGAACTCCAGCATTTTGAATTGTACGTTGGTTCCAGTTCGTTACCAGTTTTAGTCTTCACGGATCATAACCCGCTTGTCTTCCTAGCCCGCATGTCTAACCACAACCAGCGACTCATGCAGTGGGCTCTGATTGTGAAAGATTTTAACTTAGAAATTCGCCACAAGAAGGGCTCAGAAAATGTGTTTGCTGATGCTTTGTCTAGGTTTCAAAATGACATTGTGTCGAGGTGTTGGGTCACAAAAATAAAGTTTGTTTTAAGGGGGGGGGGGATTGGAGGATACCGTTTCCTGCTCTCCAATCCGAGGCGCACGGTGTGGATAATGTGGGAGAAGCTGAGCACAAAGAAACAAACTTATACAGAACTATGATTGAACATTCAATTTTTTTTATTTTAAATGAAGTTTATTTATATATTTTGCATACCAAATACCTATATATGGATAAGATGGGAGAACCTGAATACCAGGAGAAAACCCATACAGAAATAGATAGAGGGTGAAGAAGGAAGGGTGGAGAGAGGGAGGGGGTGAGGTAGATGGAGGGGGGGATTAGGTAGAGGGACAAGGAAAAGGGACACAATCGATATTTAGAATGGCAGCTGAACATCTAGCAGCCTCCTCCACGTAGGCGTCATTGTTGTTTTTCTTGTGAAACCAGCGCGAAAAACTCCTCTTCTCAGTCTTCTCCTCTTTTGCTTTCTTTTCCATGTACCACTTCTCTTTCTTTTTCTTGTCGTCTTCATACATTTTGCTTTTCATGTTTTGCAATTCTGTATCTCTTGACTGTCTTCTTGCGAGACAAGATACCTCTGCTCTTCCTCTTCATTTTCAGACAGAGCTCCTCCAGTTCGGTCTTCTCGACCTCCGCCTCTTTTTCTTTGATTTCTTTGAAATTTATTTATATATATATATATATATATATATATATAATAAGCAAACATTTTTGATAAAGATCCCTTAAATTTGTACTATTGTGACCAAAATAAATAATAAAAAAAAAAATTACTTCAACCATCTTTCTAGTTTCGCATATGTTTATCCCAATATTTATGTGATAAACTATTGTTCGCTGATGCATTGAGCTCTACTAATTGGTGCTAAACACAATATACAGCTGATGCTTATGGATATGTCGTTCGATTTGCAGGTATTTGGTCATAAACCAAAGTATTGGACAAATTCAAATTTGTCCTGCTGGTGGTGCTAGAGGAAAAGTCAGGAGATCACCAACGTTATTGCATTTCATCCTGAGGAGGACATGAATGTCTGAACCAAATTTCATGCAATCCATCCAATATATCCATCCAGACTGTAAGATTACTACCATGAAAACACACATAAACTCTGGTATTGTACAAAAACATATTTATTATGACATTATTAGTATATTATACAAATACGAGCACATGCCCACTGTATAAAAATACAAAATCTTGTTGTGTTTCAGTGTTCTGGGCTTCATACATCATTTGACAAAATATTGATTGACACTCCTGTTTGTGTACTCAGTTCCATGTAGTCCTGAAGTCCTATAAAAAAATTAAAAAAAACGAAAAAAATGGCTGGTTGTTGCAGGTGTGATGTTTAAAAACTCAAACAGTAACTCACCAATAGAAAACGGGTACAAAGAAAGGATATAGTTGTACAATGAAAATGGTAAATGTTTTTTTTATAAACCAGTTTGTAAGTTCCTGTTGAATTCTGTTTACGGCATCTGAAAAATATTCAGTATGTCTTTTATACAATTATACAATTATGCAGGACTTTGATAAAACAGACCATGTTAATCCATCCAAAAGCTAAACTGTATGTACATGTATGAATACATTGGATGTAAATAGAAAGCCGACGAAAAAACGAAACTTCAGCGTTGCCCAGAGACAACCAATATGCATTCATCCTCATTTGCATTTAAGAAAATTGTACAGCTGCCATCAGATAGATTCAAAATGGTAAGCAGTTGGAGATAAGCAATGCGAAGGTTCATTAGTTACAACACATCATGCTACTATCCCTGCCCATGTCAGAGCCTCACTGCTGGTTTCACACAGTCTGACTCTGCCTGGGCTCCAGTGAGGTGACGTGAAGCAGCAGATCAAAGCAGGTTTATCTCCTCTGTTTGACCTAAGCCTCAGCAGAAACACATATGCCACGTGTATGGAAAAATGCATGAAAAGCAATACACACTATACTAATATCTTAAAAACATGCTGTAATGCTTTTTTATAATATAAAAATGAAATAAAGAAAAAGCTTATGGAAGCGTGTCAACAGTGAATATATGCTGGGCCCACTGTGTTTTCGAAATTATTGATAACAATTTTCAGTGTAAAAAAATCCCTGAAGGTCCCTGTTTCAAATTCTTACAAAGTTTTTTTTCTAAGTGTAAATGGGGTAAATTAAATCTTTTCAAATTTTTTTTAAATAAGTCATGTATATTTTGGAGAATCTATTGTGTGAAATGTTCATTGCCAATCCTAATTACAAATTTAAACATACACTGCTGTAGATATCTTTGCTCACAAAACATTTTCAAAATTGTGTTGGTAGGTAGAGCAAATCGTCTATGTTTTTAATCTTTTTTTTTTATCACATTAATATAATTGACAAATTGACATCTTTAAACATGGTGAAGCTGTTTAATGATTCCTTTACTTCTTCATTTCTAGCTCAGTGGCCGGTGAGCAGATATATATTGATATTTAAACCTCTGCTTTGTTCTTTGAGTGATCGGCATGAGCCAAGCTCTCCTCATTCTCCTCCTCCTCCTCAGGAACCTGGAAAACAAGCAGTCCAAATTATTTGTCTGTAGCATATTGAAAGAGACCTAAATAAGACAGAAGTGGTGTACGCTATGGACTTCCAACAATTATTGGCTTATATGCTTTATCACATAAAACAAAGGATAAAACGAGCAGTACCAGAGAGTTGGAATGAACACAGGAAGAACTCTTTTCTATGAAAGGAAGCATGTCTGTGTCATGATGGACCACATCCATCTAATATGATACCAGAACTACTAATTTAATAACTTAAAAAATACTGGGGTCACTCGTGATGCTCGACATTCAGACACTAGAGATAATATTTATGAGAAATGGGTTTTCTTACCTCCCAGTAAATAGAGTCATCGTAGCAGTTCTGGTCCGGAGGCTGGCCCCAGAACGGCAACTTCATTATTAAACCTTGAAGAAGAAAATGAATTCTTTCATCACTCAGGCTTTTTTGCTAAATCATAAGAACCCTGGCCTTTTCCGTTGAGTGACGAACCCTGTGCTCAGGGAATTTAAGTGTTGTGTCGCATTAACGGTTTCATCTCCACCCACCTGTAACAGCACCTCCAACCAAAGCGAACCCGAGGGATGAAGCCAAGGCAGCAGCTTGCATGGCAGCATCACCTCTGAAGAGGAGGAGGAGGGAAGACAAACATGTAAGAGCTGACGTTTAACTGTAGCATAACATTACTTCAAAGCTAAATACAGTCATGTGTGTTTTATATATATTTATATGTATATTATTGAATGTGTATGTAAGATTTGTGGTGAGTAAAATGGCCTCTTACCCCTCTTTTTTCCCCAAAGCCACAGCCACAATACCAGCCAACCCGCCCAGGATGCCGGGCATGCCGTGCAGATTGTGGACACCGCAGGTATCCTGGATGCCCAACTTGGATGCCAGGATTGGCTACAGAGGAGAAAAAATGTCTCTTGTTGCAACCAAAGGAGTGTCTTTTTTTTTTTAAAAGGTGAAGCATCTTGATTTAAATAAATGGGCATGTGCCATCATATTACCTAAATAAGTAGGATTCCATCTAGAAATTGATCATTGTTGGCTGACAAAGAATCTTCAGTTGTTAGGTATAAAGTGTTTTGCAACTAATGACTATATTCATTACTGATTTAGTCTAGCTGTTATTTTCTCGATGCATTGTTTGGTCTAAACAAAATGTCAACAAATTGTAGAAAATGCCCATTAGAGCGTCTCCGAATCCAAGGTGATGTTTTCAAATGTCTTGTTTTGTCCGACCAACAGTCCAAAACCCAAAGATACTCAATTTACTGTCATAGGAGAGTAAGAAAACCATAAAACGTTAACATTTGAGCAGTTAAAACCAGGGAGTGTTTTTCCTACATGTTGGCTCAAAAATGACTGAAACGATTAACCTATTATCAATTAATTGACTAATCGTTTACACAATACATTTAAAATCAGCCTTTTTTTTTTTTTTTTTTTGCACCATTTGATTTGACTTCCAACTCACAGTTAGGAACTTGAAGCCCAAGGTAGAGATGATGCCAGCCACAAATCCAATCAGCATGGCCCCGAATGGCCCGATGTCCATGTCCGCACATGTTCCCACAGCAACGCCACCAGCCAAAGTGGCGTTCTGAATGTGCACCTGCAGTACATAAAAACAGGTATATAACTGAATTTAGTTTGCTGTTTTAATTCTTGAATTAAAGTGTTATTGGGGATATTAGGGGAAAGTTATCTGACCATGTCGAGTTTTCCTTTGTGCTCCACTAGGCTGGAGATGGCGTAGGCAGAGAGCACACAGGTGGCCAGGGAGAGGTAGGTGTTGATCACGGCTGTGAGCTGAGTGAGGCCCGGTTCAGCGATGGCCGAGTTAAAACTGGGCCAGAACATCCACAGGAAGACGGTTCCTGTAGAAGAGGGTGATAACGAAACAGCATTTGTATCAGTTACTCTTGAAAATCGAATTCCCATTAAATCACACTGCAAGTTCGAAACTTACAGATTTAAGGATCCATATAATTTTTTTGTTGAACATCATTGATACACAGTTGAGGTCAGTTTCCAATGATCCCTGTACATGTTGCATGGTTATTTGTGTCCACTAGGTGGCATAAGTCGTACACGTGCAGGCGGCCAGTGATGAACAAGTGAGGGAAGATTACAGCCAAATAAAAACACATCACTGCTGTAAACATATGGCTAATACATAACATTAGTTTAAAGTGTGACTTACCAATCATAGCAAACAGATCAGAGTGATAAACAGATCCGTCGTTTTCATGTCCGTTTCTTAAACCTGGTCGGTAAAGTACTCGAGCCACTGCCAGGCCAAAGTAGGCTCCATAAGCGTGGATGATCATGGATGCTCCAACATCATTAGCCTGTGGAAGAACGGGTGATAGAGTTTAATAAAATCCCGTTTACACAGTGAACGTTTATGGTCACAATGCAGGAATGAATGTTGTGGTTGGCTCATTTAGTTCATCAATGCATGTATGCGTCGTTGTGTACTTACTCCGAGGACATTGGCCACCAGATGTTCATTGATGGAGAAGATGGTGATCTCCAGTATGGTCATGATGAGGAGCTGCACAGGGCTGGTTTTACCCAGAACGGCTCCGAAGGAGATCAGGACTGTAGCTGTGCTGAAGTCTGCGTTGATTATTCTGCAGGATGGAGAAGAAAACTTTAGTAGGGATGAATGATTTTAGAAAGAAATATCTAATTGTGGTAATTTTGACCCTATATATTTAACACTGCAATTGCGATATGATTGGAGGGAATGATAATTTTTTGCATCATTGTCATTTTCATTGAAAAATACATTAAAATGGTGTGATTTTATTTTTGAGGATCAGTGCCAATACGTAGAATACAATTTATAGGCCGGGACCGCACCGCAATACTTAACTCAGCATGGTACTTTGTCAAAATGTGTATATTTGATACAGATACTGCACCTCCTGCGAGTAGGATATTGCTCTAGTCCATAATGCTATTTCCATAACACTGTGATTAATTGTTCAGCTGTAGTCTTTATGTAAACGGGAGTGATGATAGCAGGTGGAACACAAACATCAGCACACTTCAACATTCATTATTTACCAAATCCAAAGCAAAATGATCGCTCATTGGTGTATTGAACAGCTACTTAGTCGGTGATGTCTATTCAACTACATAAAATTTTAATTAGGGGGTTTACTGATATCCATGAAGTGCGGACAAAGACATTCGTACTTTAAGATGTTGACTTTGATCTTGCCGTCATCCAGGTGCCAGATGCCCTGCATGAGGAGGCCCCACTGCAGGCCGAAGGCAGCCAGGAGTAGGTTGATGCCCACGCTGCTGAACCCGTATCTCTTCAGGAAGGTCATCAGAAACCCGAAGCCGATGAAGATCATGACGTGGACATCCTGAAACACTGGAGAAGTAAGAAAAGAGGTCAGTTCTGCTGCTGATTCTATGACAGAGCCCTGCTTTGTGGTGCGACCTCTGCTTTAGCCTCAGCTAAATGCGGAAATTCAATCTAATCAGATGAAATACTTATGATATGCTGCCTTCAATTACAAATTAGCCATTTGCCAAGGCTTTGCTCCTCATAGTGGTAGTCTTTTGACTTTGTAGTTTAAATGATTTATTGAGCTGTTACTGGACTTCACGGGAGTCATTTCCTTCCACAGGAGCTGTATTGTCGGCCGTGACCTTTTTGCTGGGAAAGCAATTCAATAACACTGTGAATGGGATTCTGGGAAAAAGATCCTGCTGGTTCTGTTGTGTTTGTGTCCCTCGCATTTTTCTATTAAGCGCATATGATCTTAATTGTTTAGCACACCCTGATCTATTAGTCTCAGTTGATAGTCGGACAAAGAGAGCAGTGTTTGGAATCACAACCCATTTCATTATCAGGAGCCTACATGGTGTTTTCACTACATTCTCAGAAATGAGAACACACACAAAAAGGCACGAAGAGATACTCTATAAATCTGGGTTCAGGCCATGTAATTTTGTAGGGATTTGTGTAGAACTCCGAGAGTCATCATCCACAGGAGGTGGGACTCATGTTTCCCAAAAGCCTTTAAGCTTGATTTGATCGGCCCCTCATCTGGAAATTACATCAAGGTGGAGGTGAGCGCCGGCTGAAAAACAATGTGCTTCATTTCCTGAGTGTGTAATGAGCATAAAAAAGGTAGCCACTATTGTCTCGACAGGACACACTTATGCAGGCCCCACACGAGAGGATAATTTGTCATATTTAGAGTCTGATTCGCCCCTCCCGACAATCTAAGGGGCATTCCCGATCCGAGGCTGGTCTGAACAGATTATCACTACAAATGGTCCGGTAGTGTGTGGGTTTACAGACATAATCTTAATGTTACCTGCTGGATCGCAGTCTCGCCGATTACGAATCATGTTTGATATTTACGACTTTGCAGAACAAAAGACTGAGAAACGACAGTGATGGCATATTGAGCAGAAACCTGCAATGTTTTTGTTTGTTTTTCAGTGCAAAACATAGCACACACAAGTGCAACTGTCTGCCGACGACAGTCCACGTGCATGTTTTAATTTTTTTTGATGTCACGTTTGATCACACAAGTTTCTGTGAGATTCCCAAGTCCATGGAATCGCCTGTTTTTGTCCGTGGTCTCCTACGTTTTCTACTTTCGTGTTTTAAAGGCAGAGCATTTACTTCCGCTCTACAGTCTTAAGATTTACGCAGTGTTATTTCTCTGTTTATTATTGTTTGATTCCTGGAGTCTTGTTGTCACCATGAGGTTGCCAGGCAACTAGCGGAGGCTAGACGAAGTCACTGCACCCAGCCAAGAAATAGTTTGGCACAAAACCCCACGTAAAACCACAACATGTTGTTTTTATCCTTTAATTTTTGTACGGAATAATCTAACGATATATAAAGTGTTAATTTTGCTACAGAGATAGGCTAGCTGTTTCCATCTGTTTCCTGCCTTTGTGCTAAGCTAGGCTAACCAGCTGCTGGCTGTAGCTTCATATTTACCAGACAAACATGAGAGTTGTATCGATCTTCTCATCTAACGCTCACCAAGAAAGTGACTAAGCTGATAAAAAAAAATATATATAAAAATCCCTTAAAAAACATTAAACATTTCATTCTTATCCATTACACATTATATTAATTTGAGTAAATATGTTTACTTTATAGCCTTATTTGAGATATCCCTGACACAGACATTAGTGCCTTGAATTATTAAAGTCAATGAGAATCCAAACACTTTACAAATGTCAGTTTCCACTCATGCCTTGACTCCACTTATCTAAAAGAAACTATGAATATTACATACGTACAACAGATATGAGGAAAACAATACATGCTGCATTTCTATGTATTAAACTATTTATTTAAAGCGTAAACAGACAGCTTTTCAACCCCCCAGCTTTTCCAAGTGGTTTTATTGTTGGTGCCGCCGTCACAAAGACAACACGCACTTCTGTTTCTCTACTTTAGGGTATATTTCCATATAACACAGAAAATCATGCAAGCACTGCTTTAAAATGCAGCAGCTTTAGAATGATAGACTAATGAGGGAGCCTAAATTCACCCACACCTATTTTCACAAACAATATTTACATATAGAGTGTGTCAGCACATTTTAACATGTCCTTTGGTAAAAAAGTGAAAAGTCCTACATCTAATTTTGTGAGGCAGAATCCGAGGATGCTACAATCGAACTATTGTGTTTTACTGAGTTTCAAAATGCTCAAAAACCAGAGTACTTAAACAGATGTTATACTGTAGGCTGCATTAATCATTAACTACTCTGATGCAAACAGAGATGTTCAAATCTACAGAGCGGTTGCCTGGCTGCTCCACATTAAAAACAAAAAATAATTAGTAGTTGAAACAGATGGTTTCAAATGAATCAATTAAGTGCCCTAATTTACCCAGATAAAAATAATCCAAAAACAACACACGGCAGAGTGTTACGATTATTTTATCATCAATCTGTGTTTAGGGATGATTAAAGTCAAATCTCATTTTGTCAACCTGTCATTTACATTCTCCACTTCTTGGTAACAAATGAATAAACCAACTTAATCAATCACTTTTCAAACGGTTAAGTGGATAATCGTGCTTTTGAAATGGCATTCTTCACTCCTTTCATGTTCACCCACAATATGTTGTGGCTTTTAGTGTCAAATCATCTATGATGAGTTTGTATGAGTCGACAAGAAAACAATTGGGATTTGAGTTAATGATCAGCTTGAAAAACCCTGTGTGTTTGTATAGTGCTGCATAACACGTGGTCAGCGTTTTGAACACGGATCGCCGATCTCGTCAGTTGGGAGGAAAGGCGTAAAATATTGATTTGGCTCACATCCATGAAGCTGTTTTGAACAAAACCTCAACCCTCAACTTGCTCTTTGATCCCCCTCCCATTCTCAGCCGGGCAACACAGACTTGCTTGTCTTGTAGTAGGGGCTTCCAGTGAACAGTAGATTGAGGATGGGGAGGAGGTAAAGTTGGAAAGCAGCCACATTGACTGGCACCACGCCCAGATGTTAGGTAACGCTCCGTAATCTTCTGAGCCAAGACGAGAGAGAGCGAGAGAGAATCCCCTCAGGACTGTAGTGCACACTGTAGAGCAGTGATGCAAACAGTGCAATATATAGATCATTATTGATTCATTTTCATGCTGGCGCAATACATTTCCTCGTCTTTGGTGTTGACATTCTGCAAAATCAACTCCTCCATTGAGATAAAAATGACATTCCAAGAGTCTCAATTAAAAAAGTATGGAGTGTGTCATCGTACCGTACAACCAGAATTAGTTTCTGTCATTTAAAGTTTAAAAGATAGATTTAGAGCCGTGATAGCTTTTACTCGCTCCAGTCCACATTTCTCTTCCCATTTGTTTTCCTTTGATCCTATAACTGTAGATGTCTGGTATGCGTTGGTTAGCGGAGCTCTGCACGCAACCGCAAGCCTTCACGTAATCTGATCTGTTTGAAATGGTCATGGCTCATTCAACATAACGCAGTGGATTCTTGACATTTTTTAGAGGCATTTGCAGATATGTCACTTAACATCATATAATGGAAATGTGGGATTGTTGGCACGTGTAGGTAAACCTGTATTTGAAATAACTGCTTATTATTACTTAGTGTCTGTGCAGAGGTTGACTCTAGTTAAACATCCATCTTCTGAAGGAGGGAATGTGCTCACCTTGAATCTCAGTTTAAAATGCTTACACATGAGATTGTTATATTATATTACAACTAGTTTGGAAGCCATTCGTGGTCCAATACGCAATTTACCCAAGTTTATTGTGGAAACTACAAGAGTAACGGATTTTTCAGTGATGGAAAAGACGTCTTGTGTCTAGAAGTTGAACTGAACTAAACAATATTTGCACATTTAATGGTTGGATGTTTCAATGAGGGAGAAGGAGCAGATGTGAAGAAACCACAATAGTGATAGAAATGAGAAATAAGACTATTACCATATTACTATATTGACATGTTCTAGCCTAGAGAAATAGAATATATGCTCAGCTAATCTCTGCAGTCACACCTTGCCCACCCAATCGTGAGCAGACATTCATACAGTAAAACAGCCGTTTTGTTATTGCAACTATCTTGATAAGTTATCAAGATGCAAAGAAAACTACTCAACTGCAGAAACCGCTCAACAAGTATTACATTTTCATTTAGCTGAAGCTTTTTTGTCCAAAGCTGCAAATCAACTCCTCATTGAGTACCGTAGTTTCTTCAAAAACACAGCATTTCTTCTGCCCTATCTACTATCTGCTTTTGTTCTTATCTGCGTGTCTGACACGTTGATTTAAATCACATGTGACCTCCACTCCATGAGACCTGACACTTTTCCCTGCTGGACCCTCTTTGACTCCTCAGCTGCATGTGTATGAATAGACTTTGTGAGGGATGAGAATGTCACCTCATGACTCCTCTTATTGCATTCAGCAGACCTGCTCTGGAAAATGACATCCTTTTAAAACAGAATTCCAATGAAGGAAAGGTGACATTTTTCAGTTTACTCAACACTTCCATGTTCAAGACGAGAGAACCAAAGCTTGCAAATATGGAAGATTTGTAGATATATTCTATCAAAAAAATTAAAAATAAAATAAATAAATAGTGGTAGGCTTCATTTCATCATTTCTAAATCAGACTATTTTGTCATATCCTACTGAAAATCACCCCGAGTCAACAACAAAGCTGCAACAAAGGCAGAAGCATTTGATAAATCTTAATAATCCATCATTTTTTAACCTCTTCAAAAGCAGTCTAGTGACCAAACATTGAGGCATCCAGTAGCAGAGCATCCAGTAGCAGAGCATCCCTCCGCATGCACCCCCCAGGTAGACTTACTGGGGTAGAGATCCATGGGCGCCGCCTCCTTATTGTGAGTCTTATTGGAGTGTGGGTCGTCGTGCCCGTGACTTTTCCCATCATCATAGACTACAAACACTGCAAATAGGATGATGGTGATAATCTCCAAAACCAAGGCAACGATGGGGAACTTCATCCTCATGTTGGTGGCGTACGCAGGCATCCTGAGACCAACTCTGGTTATCTCTCACAGTCTGACACACTGGCTCTGCCTGACCCTCACTATCTGTCTTTTTTTAGGGGTTGTGCTGTGTGAAGGGAGGGGAGAAAGTTGTGTCTGGTTTTAAACTGATGTAGGTTTTGTGGTGACCAATGACGGTGCAGAAGACTGGGGCCTTGCTGGTGAACACCCCCCTCGTGCACTTTGCTCAGAGGGATGGGTTTCCTCTCTGCACGTCACAGCAAAACACAAAAGTAATGACACTCGGCCAGTGAGCAGACATGCAAGAAATACTTAATGACTGCTCCTTCCCGCTCATTCTTCACTGTCAATGTTTTGTTTGTTTATGTTGACTTAACTTAAATGTTGGGACTTGTGCATTTCTTTTTTTAGAAGAAAACAATCTTTAGAGAAATGTAAAAAGAAATGTCTCCATAAAGAGATATTTGCTATTGAGAACTGTAGTTTGCTCAAGAAAATGTAGCTTTCATACAATTAGTTTTCTTTTTAAGTGCTTTCTTTTTTTTTGTTTGTTTTTTTAAAGATTCCTCTTTTATCCGCTCTACTGAACACTGTTCCTCTTTCTTAGTGCAACATACTTTAGACTCTGTTCCCTTGATATTAAACCCCTTTGCAGTTTATACATAACTTAAGTAAAAGTAGCAATACGACACTGTAAATATTACAAAATTACAGGTAAAAGTGTTGCATTTGAAGTTTTTTATAGAGGTACAGAAGTAGCAGCAAAATCTACATAAAGTATCAAAAGAAAGAAGACTTTGTTATGGTGAATGGATCCTGCTCAGAAAATGTTATCATTGAATTATAACTAATCCATTTATGTACAAGCAGCATTTTAATGTGTAGCTGGTTGTGGCGGAGCTTACTGTCTACTTTATATACTTTAATCTACGTAAGGCAGTTTATTTTGTAAATGTATCATATGTTCTGTATGTTACATCCTCATCTGCATGTCCCATCAGAATTTATATTAATTGATGTGCTTTATAATTAACTTTTGTTGTAAAAGATTTTATATCTGGCATGATTTAGAGTTGACAGCCCTTTTATGGAGAAAGCTAATTGTCCAAATTTAGATGAACGATGTGGTATTTTACGGTTGCCCTTCACCATTCTCCTAGTTACTCTGTTATTGTCTTTGACATATCTGGAAAGATGTTTGGGGCTGGACTGCTAATACATTTGAAAAGTTGAAATATTGAAATATAAAGTAGCATGAAATTAAAACACTCAAGTAAAAGTATTTCAAGGTTGTACTTAAGTACAAAGTTTTAGTCATTTCAACTTTCCACCATTGAATCAAGGCGAAACAGATGTGGCATCTCAGCGACTCTGTTAGTTAGTGTTAGTCTCATGTTGCGTCAACAAATGCCGCACATTGTCGTTCCACCCATGACCCCTACAGACTGTGTGTGCAACTGTGATCCGGTTACTTCATAGTTCAAGTCCTTTACTATCAACTGATAAATACAGCACATGCATGTGTTTCCTTTCCCACTGGAAACCATCCAAGCAGATCCTCTCATTGGCCTTTTGGTTCTGATGCAGTAAGTGGCTCCCACAGTGAGTGTGGTGACAATCTGAGGCCTCTCACCAAATTACCTCGGGCCAGAGGTCCGTCATTTGGGTCCAAGAGCTTTATGAATGAGCAGAGTAGTTAATCACTGCCAGCAACACATTTCTGTTTTTCTTGGAGCTGAGCGCAGGGAGGGTTTTCCCAGACCCTTTGGGAAATTACTTCCAAATGTTGAGAAATATCAAAAGCTCTGCAGCGCGGCTAGAACTAATCTACTAGTGCTGAGCATGTGCTTTACAGCGTTTTGCTCTAATATTTGGCAGACAGTGGAGGCTTTTCAATGGGCGGAGCCACTATTTTTTTCTTCACACAGACAAGTGAGCTAACCGGCACACTTGAACAGCAAGGGAGGATTTGTGGTCCAACTGCCACAGTCATTCATTCATGACAGTCACAGTCACTCCCTCACATTAGTTTTCTCATCTTTTTAGCTCTTTAAAAAAAAAATTGATTTATGTGTATTCATTACAAAACAAGCTGTGGCTATTTGACTCCTCACATTCAACAAACGGATTACTTTTGCCTCCAGAGTTGCTCTAACCCTGAGAAATGTTTGTATAATGGTGAAACTCTAATCTGCAATTATTTGACCAATTATTATGTCTGTAGTTTTGCCCTCAACTTCTCTCCGCTGAGCTGTAATCTGTCAGCGTTTTGAGAGGGAGCATTAAAAAAAACTGTTTGTGTAATCCAGACTGTTCACTCTGAGTCTCACATTTCTCAGCGGGGTATCCCAGAGGTACCAGTGCTCTCAGGTTGTTGCTTTTCTCAACATTTCTTCTCTAACCTTGAATATGCATGATTAGACGTTGAGACCTAGAGACTGATGATGGTAACATGCATGATCTCATGAATGTCATCAGTAATGACACATTTCTGCAGGAATGGAAAATGTGTTTGGGAAAATTTACTTTTTTTTTCTTTCAGAGAATAAGATGAGAAAACTGATAAGACGGTGTGCTTTAAGAATGTAGCTACAGGAATGAGACAATTATTCTATTTTAGCATAAAGACTGAAGCAGGGAACTGCTGTCCTGACTCAGTCCAAAGTTAAATAATATGACCAGTAGCACCTCTACAACTCACAATATCACATATCTTGTGTGTTTAATCTGTACACAAAAAGATTAAACAAACAAGACAAGCTGATGGATGATGGTTTAAAAGTTTCCCCTCTGCTTCAAGTCTTAATGCTAAGCTAAGCTATTCACCTTTGAGTCCAGTCTAGTCTAGTGCAATACAAACATGAGGGTGGTAGGAAACAAAGTCCAAAATGGATTAAGCTGCTGTATTTTATTAGCAGTGATGCTCCATCCAGTTTATTTAACCTTCTCTGTCGGAGTCAAAACTGCTCCACAAAAGAGGCATGGTCTGCAGACAGTTATGAGACAGAAGCTCACATGCTCACCCCCCCCCCCCTTCTTTAATTACTCTTGACTGATTGAAATGGTGTTTTAAATGTTGGGAGAGGTGAATGGCAGAGAATAAAGAAAAAGATTGGAAAACTATTGTGGCTGACTAGCGCTAGCTGGTTTGCTAGAAAAATAAACGGTTAGCTTCCTAGCTATAGTTGTTCAAGCGCTAGCCATACGAGTAGGCTAGTCCGAAAGCGTGCCTGCTTTGTTTGACTTTTGTTTCTCTTTGTTGGTGCTGTGAACACAGAAAAGTGATTGTAGTTTATGGAGTTCCAAGATGTGAGTTTCTCACTGAGTCTGTAATGTTGTATTACGTCAGATTCTGGCTCCTTTTTGTTTTGTAGCTCTGTCAGTCATATATGGAATAATTTGACAATGTCATCTAACAATACCTATTATTGCTGCTGGAAATAAATGTGTTGGCTTGTTTAGTTTCACAGAATCTGAGAAACTTTGAACATGAAAGCAACAAAGCAGAAGAGAAAAACAGCTAAGCGAAACAGCCCATTCGTTTATCAGCTCCAATCAGTTTTAATCTATCCTCCCTGTGAACTTAAAGGAACATTCCAGGAAAACCATTAAACGATTTATCTCTGCTCACTCACAACCCCATGGTAAAGCGTAGATTCGTGGAAAATAAACAAGCCATCATGCCTAAATGTCGTCCATCCTTTGACTCGGATCCCCACGTGTCGTTATGCAACATACATGCCTACACCTCTCTAATGTCCTGCGATGCTTTCAAACCACACTGACCGTACAGGCGATACTTTGTTCACTTGGTCCATCTGTCCCAGAAGAGAGTCTCGCTGTAATGGCAAGACGATTGTGTGAGTGTAAGGGATCAAAGAGCGAAGGAGCTGGATGATGGAAGCCTACTTTAGTTCGCTTTAGTTTTCAACATCAGGACATTCCTGGACAGGCTTTAATCTGCCACATGTAAAGGTCAAACTGAGGTTCACAGCTTCATTGTCTCATACATGGTACTAATAATCTATTTTTGATGAAACTCCCAGGAGAACCTTAACTTCATCTGAGCAGTAAGAGCAAATCCTGTAGATTTATTTAGTATTTACAATGAAAAAGTTCAGTTTATTTATTGAAAAGTCGGGCAATGGATTGTAATTTTGCACGTTATTCATTTAAAACCTAACAAATAACATTTTTCATTTCTGTTTTGACTCGTCTCGTGTGGGGGGCACAACCTTGCAGCTGATGTTTTTGTATGGACATTCCTGTGTGTGGTTGTGTTTGTTCAGCTCTCTATCATGTAAAGGTCAACTCCACATGCATCATTATTGGGTACGCCAACCCCTAAAGTATTCACTTATCACTTGTAATGAGGATCACTATATCCTCACAAGGAGTCCTCTTTCCTACACTACATGATGCAGACCTCTGCACTCCTGTGAAGCTATGTATATGCCTCTTGTTGGATACTCAGGGGATCAACACCACATTCCTCAGTTTGGAGGATTCTTCCATATAGTGTGTATAGTATGTGGCTGATCGAAAACAGAGGCCGGTCGGTGTGACAGACGAAACCCAGGTCTTTTCTCCTCATTAATCAAAACTGTAAAGCAATCAGTCTTTTGTTGGGTGGGGTAACATCGCAAACAGCTTTCTACATAAATGAAATACTCTAGAGAGCTTTGCATGTGCAATAGGTTCAGTAATCCAGCCTGATTTACGAGGCCTGGTAAATAAATGCAGGACAGTTCCTTGAGGGAATGTTGAACTTGCCTAAACGCGAGGCTGTGGAGATACTTTGAAATCTTCTATGAAGCTGGTGCATCCACTGGGAAACTTTTGTGATACTGTGTCTGTTTTCAGTCCGTTGCAGGTTCAGAGCAGTGCTGCAGGTTTGTGCTGCCTGAAGAGCTCAGAATGCCAGAAGCTGGAAGTTAAAAATACTGTATTGAATAAGATGGCATGTATCTGTAAAAGTAACCAGTGTCTCTGGAGCTGTGAGTTTGACGGCAACTTGGATGGAGAACTAAGCAAACGTCCACTGAAGGTCAAGAATTGTATTTCTCAAGTATTTAATGAGTGATTCGAATTAGAATTATTTTAGCCTGCTAACAGCATGGTATGAAGAACAGAGCTTTGATCAATTACTTCTGTACACAGAGGACCGGAAAAAAATGACACATGGGCTGAGTTGTCATTTCTTGACATCCATCCGTGACATAGTTGAAAATACTGTATGCATGTCACGCAGAGGTCAGGGCCAGTTTGGATCATAGAGCAGATACAGTTAAGTGTTTTACTCAAGGACACTTTGACAGGTGGGAATGTGTCGGCTCTCACTAGGATCAATCGGACACTCGAGGTATGGCAGTTATGAAACAGCATCTGTCCCCACTGTGGTGAGTCCCAGTCCCTAGTGTAGATACCACTTCACTCAAGTATTTCACCTGAGAAACAAGCAATGAATCTCTTGGAAAATTAACACTTATGTTGGGATTACACACGGACGTGATCATATTCATATGTGCGGGACATATTTCACATTTCCAGTTGCAGAATTCTTGTCTTCTTCGAGTCAGCAGGTGTTTTACTGAAGGGTGTTGAAGAGTCGATATTCCCAAGAAACTTGCGCTTCTTATTTTCTGTGAAAAGCTTTGGGCTGCTTTGGGACCAAGTCCTCTTGTTTCCTGCTCTAAACGTGTCATTATCTCCATGTGCAACTGCAGCCTTATACGCTTGGTGTCCTTGGTGTGTCAGTTAGCTTAGTCGGGTCAAAGAAGTAGTCCGCTTCAGTTGCTCAGTGGGTGACTGCTGTATTTTCACTTTATTTTGAAACTGTGGGTATCCACAGCTTGACTAATGTTCAAGCTGTCACCAAAATATTATTAGGAATCATCGCGCCATTTTGTTTCACTTCATTCATTCAGCATAACATTGTGCTAAGGTTTAAGTGAGTGACGTACCCATTCTTCATCCCGCCTCCAAAGATCTGTTTGGCAGAGAATAGCCATCAGGTGAACACAACACTAGACTTCAATCGTGATTCAGAGGCCTGGACGCAGGCTAGGAATCATCCTCTTAGGACCATGAATGTTTGTACCAAGTTCAATAGCAATCTGGACTGCAGTTGTTGAGAAATCTTGTTCTGAATTACGAGCAGGAAAAAAAATATCACGACAAGATTTGTTTCGGCCTCCACATTAAATTCCAAACGCCCCTGATGCCTCTTGGGGGTGTGAACTGGAATGCGGAGGATGATAACGCATAGACACTCCTCCTCTCTCACCACAGCCCCCCTGAACGTACCCCACCCCTCCTTTCCTGTCGCTTGGCTGAGGAGAACAGTTGCACACCCTGATAAGCCCGCTCGGAGGGAAGCCTATGCAGGCGGTAATCAAGCATGTTAGATGCTAGCAATCAAGAACAATCACAAGCTCTCATCATGTTTATGTTGCGGTGGCCCTTTTATGCTATTTAAGTGAAGTGCAATTGTTAAGCATTCCATAGTGTTAAGAGGGCATACATCTGGTGGAATTAGTCAGCTGCAGGTTAGAAGAAAAGAAAATTTGGCAACAAGTAGAGGCCGAATTCAAGGCACATTCAAGCCTTGATTACATTTGCAGATAAGGTTTTGATGATGAAAGAAATACCTTTCTGTCAATCAATCTTTGCGTCATCATAATATGAATATTTCCTCTTACACCAGCACTCGTACTTAAAAGGCTTTGGACACAACTGCAGATGCTGATAGGCAGCGCTGTTCGAAGCAGGCTGAGAGCACTCGAATGCTTAACAGGTGTGTGGAGGATTTAGCGCCATGCCTATCGAGTTACTGTGGGATATGCAACAGGCATCAGTCAAAACAGAGTGCAGACAGAGGAGCGTGAGTACAGTACGAACGCCGTGGGACCAAAACCACATGTGCAAAACGTGATACAGAGAAATTGCAGTTATGTGTTTTTCCGTGACAGCAGGAACATGTACAGAAACTGGCCCTCTGAATCACACTCAGGATTTTTAAAGAGGCGTGGTTGTTGCTGGATGGTTGCTAATTTAAATCCTAGAAGGTTAAATATTTGAATAAGTTTAACTTTCAGCAGTGTGGCATCACATTTTGGTCCTTTACGAAAGATTTTAAGAGAGTAGATTCACCGTAATTAGATTTACGTAATACTTTGAGGGCATTAGCTGGTTTCCTGTGTAAGTTAGGCTCCATGAAGACTTATTATGTCTACAAACACATTTCAACCCATGCTTACTGTTTACAGATATAGTATGCAGCCTATTTGCAGGGGGGAGGGGGGTACTTTGTAGTGTCATGGGAATTTCTTCCATTTGCCCACGCACGGATATAAATCTTTGCTTTACTTTCTAGTTTCCTCAATTATAAAGATAACACAAGCAAGTTGTGGTCCCAGGCCACCGCAAGTATACAATGTATGATAACACTATAAAATTTGAATTCTGACATTTCTTCTGGTAGAGAAAGTGACAAGAAATGCATTCAAAAAAGGCCGACGCGTGACAGATCAAGAGCTAGACTTGAACCCATAATGTCGCTTCGAAGCCACATTTCCCTTTTTTAAATGTCAAGCCTGTTGTATGCATAGCACAGTAACAGCATGAGTGGAGATGTGTTAAAGGACACATAATAGCTCCTCTGTGTTTTTCTTGCTTTTGATTTCGCGCAGTCTTTATCCTTATACTTTTAAATCCACCCAGCCTGAAAGTAGTTGCCTGTCATATTATCGTTGGAAGAAAGCCTTTGGTTGTCAGCCCTCTAGCTTCTTCGGTAGTACATCCTGATGCCATGCTGCCTTTTGAACACGGAGCCTCCTTGCAGTGATGTTGTAATTGCTTATCTAGTGCAGGCTTCTTTTAAATGACGCTTAATTGAGGGCCTTCGCCGCACCCTTTCCTCATGTGGCTCCATGCGGCAATCAACCTGACACGTTATCACCACATCTTAATAAAAACTAAAATGATTGGACCACAACCCAGGACTTCCCATAGAAATAGGAAAACGAAGGAGGAGGGAGGGGGGGGGACAAAAAAAGCAACCCAAAAAAAACATCCTGACTTGATGGAGACTGGGCTTTCAATGCACAGGATGTCGAGAGATTGGTGGTTCGGGGTATGTCGGTGAAGTAGAAAAGGGAGGAAAAAAGAAAAATTACTTTGACACGCAAGCGACAGAGCAGACCTCACAGCTGGGAGGAGCTTTGTGTATGTATGATATAATTAATGACTGCAGTATTTCAAACATTTACACACTGGAAAAGTGCTTGGCGTGCAGTAGAAACACAGAACAGTCATGCAAGTTTCAGCCGTGTAATGAAATCCCTCTAGAAAATATTGATTCAAAGCAATTAACTGATTTAAAAAAAGAATTCCCAGCAGCCACATGAAACAGTATATATGTTGAAGATATATCTTTTGTATGATGATCCAGCTGTTTGAATGTTATGCCACATGTTGGTTATTATAGGAGGTATGTTAATTACATAAGGGCTACACAGATGCACAGTATAGGGTCCACTTACTGTGCTTACTCTGTCCTCCTAAACCTTTTCTCATGACAGTTTAACATCTCAAGCCAAGTCCGTGATAGGAACACCATACATTTGGAGGGACATGGTTAACTTCGAATGTAACATGTTTGGGTTGTACAAACAGCTTGATGTGATAATGTTTGCAATTTTCTCAGAAGGTATGCGTTTGTATATATACAGTATGTGTGTGCATGCAATGTTAGTTCACTGTTAAAGTCACAGGGAGGACTATTGAACCTACGTATATACAAACATATTTTCTACTTGTGAACTTCTTCTTTTTATATCATTTCATTGTTGACTGGATATCCTTTTTTTTTTTTCTACGTGCCCTTTATTTCTACAGTATTTATTCATTTTCTATGTTCGACACCATGTTTTGTCGTGATGCTTCTTCTTGTTGAACTAAAATGGCGTTAATATCTACTTGCTGTGTAATGTACCAAAAAACAAAACAATAGTAAGACAGAAAAATAAACCAAACAAGCAAAGACACAAATTAAAGCCCATGTGCTTTTGCAGAATGTGATGGCTGGGTTTATCACGAGTTCAGACAGAAATGAAAAAGTCAATGGAAAGACACGATTAGACACAAGTTCGCCCCGGGTGGAACTAATTGACGACCATGCGAGTAGAAAATGTCTTCACTTAGGCGAAAATATTTGCACATGTCCCGGAGCTTTATGAATCCGCTTCATAAACATTCAGATACAAGTGGAGGAAAGACTGGAGGGAACTAACAGAAAATAATTGAGTTTCTGGTGAGCTCTGAGTTCAGTCAGAGGCTGAGCTGCCACACAGGCACACTGCCAGGCACACGGTCGATGCGTCTGCTGCTAGCTCGCTTACAACTGAAGTCTATAGAGTTGGTACATCGGCTGTTTTGGGAGAATCAACATGGACTGCACAAACAGTCCAGCGCTTATAATTACAGCATTAGTTACATTCAACTTTTTTTTTTTCCAGTGGCCAAATTAAACAAAAACTTGGTGGAGATTCATTTATTTCCTTGGGAACAAATATCTGTGTTCAATGGATGGAACTGTTCTCAGCTGTTTTAATACGTGAACAAAGTACTGAGTACTGTTGAAAGAAATAATTTCAAAAACAGTGTCATGGACATGTTTTCATGAAAGTAATCTGGGATTTGCAGTATTGTCCAGCATTGTTCTTGTCTAGCGATAGTATTTGAATACTTAAACCAAAACTGTCTCTGTGTGTGTATAAATTGTAAGAGGCAAAATTGGATTTCAAAGAAAATGTATATATATATTTTATTAAAATGTTTGTTTTTTGGGTGAACCCGTTGAAATGACATACATTCATCTACAGGGACCAATGAAAATACTTCACGTCTGCAGTACAATATAGAGTAGCAGCTGTACTTGCTTATGGCAGAACCGTAACTTAAAGTGTCACGACATTTCATCACAAATGGTTTACCAGTGCTCAAAGTTGTTTATTAATGTCAAGCATTCAGAGACCTTTGATTATGCAACTTCCTACCTTTTTATAAATCTCTCTCCAGCTCTGTCGTTCATATTCCCTATGAAAGTTTGGCCTGTCACAGTGAAAATATATATTGTCTCCCTCAACCAGGTGTAGATGTGTATCCCCATAGAAAATAATAGAAAACATCTGAAGAATTCATAGAAACCAATGTTTTTTTCAAATTTTTTCTCCATCTAATAGCAACGGTGATACAATTCTCATTTGAATAATGAAGTTGAGATTAATGTATGAATCCAAATAATCGATTTGACTTTTATTGCACCACACAATGTAGTCACTACGTGGAGATAAGTTATTACAAAGATATTTACACATGCTATCTGCCAGGTGTAACTGCTACGTACCGTTAGCTAACCGAATAACTGACAGAACGTTAGCATGCCACGACCCCTGCTGTCTAATAGTAATTTAAACTGAGGAGACTTTACAAATACAGTTAACTTAAAACACAATATACATCAAATTACAAATCATTATGCTAATAATGTACACAAAATTAACAAATACTGATATTATTGGGTTAGCTTAATCAGATATTTCGCCTCACTCTTAAACCAGATTTCCACCAAATTTCATGAAAATCAGACGAGTATTTTTTCCGTAATCCTGCTAACAGAAACAAAACAAACCAAACCTAAAATATAACCTCCTTGGTGGAAGTAATAAAACAAAGTCATACCTGTGAAGGAAAATCCTAATGAGCAGAGTACTGGGAACCAAAGGAGCCGATGGTGACTGAAGTGATGTTTTACGCTGAAGGTTTTTTTAGATTTCAATCAAGGAGATAATGAACAGTACAAGCGAATACAGAGTCACATTGTACGCCACCATCCATTCTGGCGAACAGCCAGACTCTCGTCATTTATCCTAAACAAGGCATTCCATAAATTCTTTACCTAAAGATGGATCTCCTAGATGGCTCCTCAAATCCGAGTCAACACATTCTAAGTAAGACGGTCATAGCATCTCCCTGACCCCCCCAGTCTGAATACACTGGACCCGTCTTAACTCTTATCTCGCAGCTGTGGTTTGTTTTGGTCCGCGTAGTCAACCAGGGTGAGCTATAGGTTCTTCTGGGAACAGCCCGACCTGAGAAGGTACAATCTGTAGGCTGACCTTTTGACCTAAAGACTGTTTGTATGTGCTCTGCCATAAGAAACACAGTCACATCTCCAAATATGTACAAGTATTAGGGTTTGAGCATATCGAATAGCTACGTAAACTGGTCCAGTTGTAGGACTATTTACAAAATTCCGTAACATTATTTAGTTCAGTTTAGTCTTTTATATCGTTTGGCCTCCTAAAAATGTGATTTGTGTAGGTTGTATGACGGCTCGTGATGCTGCAGTGAATTATTGTTTACTGAAAGCTTTTGATTGGACTGACCTACAGATGTTACCTAGCAACTAATTTACACCTCATTAAAGTCTTTTCTATCTTTACTAACTAGTTTTACTGGTGCAACCCGATTTAGTGAAGTACTAGTTTAAAACTAGCACAACCACAAGTCGAGTCACTGAGAACTTCATAAGGACTTTACACAAAAACTAAGTGAAGGATTTACAAATAGCTAGCGTAACCCAATCCTGAACTTTGACTTCAAACCATCTTCTCTCACGTCACATAACTGCTGTACCACCAATGCATTGGCTGCCGCTGAAATAATGAACCGTGAGCCATTGACCCTTGCATGACCAAACCATTCCTGAGTGAAGCTTATGGATTTGGTCCCTGCATCTGTCTGACACGGCTAATGGCTAACAGATTTACCAGGATTTGAAAAAGGAATGTGCGGCCCCATCTTCTGTGTAAATGTCCGGCCCGGCAAACGTCTGTGGCAGATTACTGTAGCAGCAGCGATAAGCAGATGTAAAGACCCATGGGGCTTATTTATTATTAAGGCAAAGAGTGGAGAACATAGGCAGAGCACTGCAGTGAGAACAGCACTCTGGAGAAAACAACGCGCTCTCATGCAATATTTGTCAGGACGCTGGGCCTCCCTCGCGTGATAAAACTCGCGGGACGGATATACCGTGAATGCAACTTTTCCCAGACAATCATTTTCAAGAATTTCATACAGAAATAATGAATATAAAAGTTGACGGGGAAGTTTGCATAAAGCACAGGAGCCCAAATTTGAAAAGCCAGAAGGTGGCTCTGAGAATATATGAGAAGGTATTGAGTTTCTGAGCAGAAATGTATCTGACTCCGAGAGCGGTGAAAGATGTGTTTGCCTTGAAGTTGCAAAATGTTGAAGAATGACATGCAGCCTTTCCTGCAGGGGTTTAAGAATATATCACGGCACAATATATTGTGTTACAAAAAGTTGAGTCTGCGTCCTCTGTTGGCATGGTAGTGATAATATTGCCCCGAGACAATATTGTAAGAATCCTGCACATTTTATACGCACGTTGGAAGCGTCAGTCATAACGTCGACATTCAAATTCTAAATCTACATTCGCTCGCTGTGCTTTCACACTCCTTGTTCAGTGAGGTTCAGGCGCTTGCATCAGGATGTCTTTGGGGCCCCTGGCTTCAGAAGTAACTGAGCCAAGAACTCTTACATCCCATCTGCCATTGCACTTAATATCACACATAGTGTACATCAGTCGTATGCTGGGGAGCAGGTGGCCGCATGCATTTCTGCCAAGATGCAAAGTTTGCACGTGGAATTGTTTAGTACTCTGTTACAGTACATCTTGTACGGTGCTAATGTAGTATTGTGTACTTTTTGTTGCTGTATTGTTTTTTTTCCCCGCAGTTGTTCTAACGGCACTTCTTATATATTTTCCTTCTATAAGCACGGCGGGGCAGTGCTGCACAGTTTTGTTGTTTTCCACTGCAAATCAATTTATTTCCCTTGGGATAATAAAGTTAATCGAAAGATCAATCAATGTGACAGTTTACGTTCTGGTGCTGGGAAATAGATTGAAACATAAATCTGATCAGTTCTGACTGTTTGTTCTTTTGTTTGCATACATTAAATACCAGAGGGAGAAGTTAAATGTCCTCCATTAAAACGTTGATGTTTGTATTTGTTCTTTACCTTTTTATGAAGACAGTTTTGTTTGGACATGTTTATCTTCAGTTTAGTTTTATGTATATACGGAGAGATGCAGGTCTGCTTGTTAAAAACGCTGCTTTACTTGCATTTTGCACTGTAGGCTAAATGAAAAGCTGGTTTTGGCACCACTTCCTAATGAAACACCATTTATAATGACCTTATAAGTTGTAACTAATGGTTCAAATAATGGTTAATAAATAATTTATTAAAGCTCTATAGATCAGTTATAAGTCTTCAATAAGAAAAACGCATAATTCCTTTCGATCATTTCTCTCATGAAAAAGAGCTGCTAAGGATCGGGACCAAAATCCATTTATTGACAATTTATTAAGCATTTATCAATGGATTACTTGTAACGACTTTATTTATTTAATATTTCTTAAAGATTTGTTTGTATTATAAGGAAATTAAGCATTAGTAATAATGCATATACTCGATAATACATACACTATGGATGTAAACAAACAAACAACTTAAAAAATATACGTATACATGTGAGTGTATCTATCTATGAGCCCTGTATTGTGAATTCCCCTTACTTTAACAACCCTCGAATGCATCGTGTTGTCCTTAACAATAACAGATTGCAAGATATTTCTTGAGTTCTTAAATCCGTTGATTTGATTTTCTTCGCCGTTGTGGTTGTGTGTATGTTTTGCACTACGTTGTGTTTGGGATACGCCCACACTTTAACCATTTCCTTCACTGCTGCCTTGGGACCCCTCTCTGGATGTTTGTTTAATCTGCATTTGCTGGAGGACTATTGAGTGAGCGTAGCTATCAAACAGGCAGCGACTTAGAGAAAGAACAACACCCGTCTGCTGATGGCTGACATGAACCAGGCTTGTTTAATTTAGCTGGGGGTGCTGGGAGAGCTCAGTCTTTGGCCACTGGTTGAACTCGAAGCCATCACGCTAGCTCCTGAAACAATAACCGCACTAACAGGCACAAGAGGAAGCACAGGGCACACAAAAGCCCCATACTGTGCACCCAGTCTATAGGTTATGAGCTTCTCAGGACAATATAGGGAAGTATGTGGTCACTATAGAACCAGCCACCACATACAGATTAGAAATAAAGTGTGTGCCATGGCGACAATCCTCCTTCCTTCAGGCCTTTATCGATGAAAGTGATCTGTCAGTGCTGTGGCATGAGGCAGAGGAGATCTGTGCTCGGTGGTTCTTGTCATGTCTCTGTATTTGTGATGAGAGCTTAAGACGAGCTGACGAGCCTGTTTTGAGTTTTTGTTGTGCTGCATCTTAAAGCACTCAATGAAAGGAAGGAAGCGGCACAACTACAGCGCTCTGCATTCATTAGAGGGAGGTCTGAATGTTTCTGTAGCACTCAGTGGGGCGGGAGCTCACTTCCCACAGGTGACACTTCAATACAGTGAGGAGTGTGGGGCCTATAGTCCTGATTCAGGACTGTACAGCATAACGGTTCCAAAAGGCAACGTTTCAGCAACACAGGCATTCAAAACAATGAGTTAGGAAGTGAGTGCTGACAATAAAAATATACCTGATAGTAGGCAATCTTGTTTGTGACTCATAAAAATCAGGCGGGTGTAAAAAAACTGACCTGATTTGAAAATAAAACATGATCCTTTCTATCGGAGTCGACACACCATGTAAAATCAAAGATGGCCAACTGTGTACTGTGCTGGCATGGGTAGCTGGAATATACATTTTTTTAATCCAACCCTATCACCAGACAAAAACATCAACATCGGACGACGCTGCAAAACCTGGAATTACGTCCCATACTGATTTTATCTTTAAAGGGCTTTTAAAAATATTGTATCAGTGATTAGAATGGAAACAAAGAAAGGAAACTGGTAATAAAACATGCCAATGACAGAATCAAATAAAAGTGTTTTATACCCACATTGTTCCAGACTTTAGACCAAATCATTATATTTGTATTATGTTACATTATATTTTATATAACATTACAGATTTTTTAAGAAATTACTTTTTTTCAACAACGATTATTTGATAATCGACACAAACATAATCACTTATTTTAATAATCGGTTAATTGTAATAATAAGTCATTTTTATTTTCATGCACAAATAGCAGAAAATGCTGTTTTCAGCCCCTCTAATCTCTAACAGTAATTTCCTACTTTTCCTACTTGTTTTCTGACAAAATATGACATTTAAAGGTAACACCTTGGACTTTGAGGAACTGGATGTAGGATGTAGAAAATAATCAGCAGGTTAGTTGCAACCCTAAACTCAACTATTATTTTCAAAAGCTAGCTGAACCAGCGTCACGGAGTATTTCATTTTGGTTTTAAAGTCAGTTGAACACAGTAAATCAAACACAGTTTGCTGCACTGAGCCCTGAGATCTTTGCTCCGGTTCAAATAGAGTGAGCTCTCTTTTTTTTTCTTCTTCAGCTTCCTGCTTCTAATCCGAAGGGACTGTGATGTGGCGAGATATCAACTCAGACTAAATGAGCTGTCTTCAGTCTGGACAGACTGATGTAACTGATCTCTCACTGTCTTCCTGCCAATGTCTTTTTGTGCTCCCGCCAACTTTCTCTTCTTGTCTATCTTCTTCTTTTCCTACACGAGTTAATTAAAAGAAATAGCAAGGGAAATATATCCACTGCACTAGATTACTTTCTCCGTCACTAGACATGCAGAGAGCTGTCTGGCAGGTCTGTAGTAAGCTGTGTTACAATATCTGATTTTAACTCGGCCTCAGTGAGTTTGAATGAGGTAACTGCAAAGCACAGGCCAATCTTTGCTGCAGAAGCTTGCAGGATTCAACAGGTCACATTGTTGCTAAATGAATATAAAATCTACTACATTGCAGAACATGTGCACAGTCATTATTTTTTCCCATATTACACAATCTAAAATTCAGGAAGATGAACTGACGCCAAAGTCATAAACATATTCTGGCCTTGGGACCAACAGTTGAGGCTCGCTGCTGGAGTTGATAAGCCCCACAGGATGGCACAGCCGGGCTTATCTAGCTCGGCCAAGCGAGAAGCCCTCTGCTATCGCTGGACGCACTGACAGAGGAAAAACTCATCCTCTTATCTCCCTTCTGCTAGCGGAATAACACTCCTTCCAGCTCCCCTGTCCGCTCACTTCAGGTGCACTCATATATCTGCGTAGTTGACCACATGGGGGTTGTAGTGACGGAGCAGAAACGAGAGGCTCAGACTTTTGTATGACTGCAACATGCTGCGGTGTGAAGAGCGATGCTGTTTTGGCACGCGGACAAGATTACAGAAATTTCGACCCAGGAGTTTATTTTCAATGAAAGGGAGCTCATTTCAACACAATAGCAGTGCGTGTGACAATGTGGCAATAGGAAATCTAATGTTGAAATAAGAGCGGGTTATTTAATGAGCCAAAATGAAAACAACCGCTTCTGTAAGTGCAGAGTGGAAACCAAGATCTAACTCATACAAACACAGCCTTATTTGAACCAGGAGCCTGCTGTGTAGGGCATGTGTGGTTGACCCCTGAGGGGAGGCATCCCTGTCTCTGCCTCAGATGTGGGGAAGTAGGATCATCTTCTTTTTTCTTTTTTTTTTTTTCAAATGAGCTGACAAAGTAAAAGCATGCATTTTGAAAGAAAAGCTGCAGTCTGACTTCACTCAAGAAATCCTACTGGTCATGGAAGATTCATGACGACTTTGAACATCTACTGTGGATGTTCAAAGCCTAATGTTCTGCTCCACAGCAACACTAACAATGTGCATTATATTAATAGTAACGCGTACTCCATATTTAAAGACTTTGGAAATATGTCATATTTTTATGAACCTCTTGCCTTCTTCCCCTATATTTACATATTCATCTCGGTATATATATATATATATATATATTATTATTATTTATTATTTTTATTTTATTTTTTTTTTTTTTACTAAATAATTACATTTTAAGTTGTGATCCAAAGCATTACTAAGGACTCCCTTACAAATAAAAGTCCCGCATTCAAAATCTCACTTATGTAAAAATACAGAAGTATCATCAGCAAAATATACTTAAAGTAATAACGTAGATGATTTTCTTTTAAATAGATGTCTGTTATACTGTATATCTATCTATCACCGAATGAGGTATCTCAATGGAGTTTATGACCCACTGATGACAGCCCTTGCATTTGCATGAGTTATATAAAAATTCACCCTGCGTACAGTTGTCTTGAATAGGGAAATTAGCTATAGAGGCTGTAAACGAGTGTATTTCTGCTGTAAAATTGTGGATTTAATCATGGGGGTCTATGGAGTGCGCTCAAGTGGCCAATCCATGAACTGCAGTTTTTGCAATCTCTTTTATTGCCATAGAGAACGAGATTTACTGTAACTTTTTATCCCAAATGGCTCCTTTCATAGTTCCATTGTTGTTGTTGTTGTTGCTGGTTTGGTTGAGCTGATTGTATCTGCTTAAAGTACTACTACTACTACTAAAGTGTTAAATCTGCAAAAAAAATAATATTATAAAAACATTTCTGTCAGTGTTTAAGTCCTGCAAATCTTATTTTGCAGTGCAGTCTAAAAAAAGAAAGAACAAGGCACCATCACTGCAATAAAATTATGAAACATATTATTTTTGAAATTCTTGAAATTAGTTGATTTGTGTTGAAAACAGCTTGAAATATTGCTTCGAGCAGACGTTTTCAGTTTTCATAAGAAAATAAAACGCTTGAACCTCATTTCAGACATTTAAAATGATCTGCAAAATACAAGTACAATATTTCCCTCTGAAATGTAGTTTGGATTGTTAAAACAGAACAATTGGAAATATTTACTTTGTTACATTCCACCATTGGGAATTTGTTACATACAATTGCTCAACACTTCCTTTTAATATGGGGAGGAATGTGATTTGAAGTCAAGATGCCATTTTATCTGACAGGAAGTCACCTTTAACCCTCCTGTGGAATGATTTCAGCCTGGATTCCACAGGAAGCCCAATCAGTGTCATCAGTGTATCATGAAAATCTCATTGGTCTGAGAACATTAATCAATTACATATTTTAAAAAGTTAACCGATGCTACTAAAGATTCAAACTGCTTAAAGCTTGGATGTATAAGATTTAGGACTAAATGATTTCACATCATTATCAGTTTGTATTATTAGCCACAGCAAGCAGGTCGCAAACTGTGGTTGTTTCTTGGCTCAGCTTTATGAAATGCATGAGAAACTACTTTTCCTCCCCACTCCTGCCAAATCCACCCTGTCAAATGTGTTCTCCTTCCTCTTTTTGAGCTCACACCTCACATACAGTCAAAGGGCACCTGCCCCTGTTGCCCCTGTTTTTCCCGGAGAGGTGCAGTGCCAAGTTAAATTTCCTTTCTAATCTCTGGTTTAATACGTCAGGCTATTTGACCTGTTTAGTAATCAGCAGAGAGGGTCACACGTTTCAAGGAGAAGTATATTTAATTGAAACGGACTGATAAGTCAAAGCCCGTGTGGACCTTTTAAATAATCTGAGACGTGCACTTGCAGGAGGCGGGACACCAAGCGGCCACGTCCTTGTTTCCGCAGGTCCACTGCTTCTTTAGATCAGCGCAGTTGCTGTACTGATCAGCGTAGGGACAGGGGTTGGCTGCAAGAGACGGGAAAAGGAGAATGGATGCGTACATGAAAAACTAAACATAAGGCAAGGTAGCTCACTATTCAGATTGGAGTCCTGCCACTTCTACTCAAAGATGTTCTGAAGGCAGAAATGATCTCAGGGGTTGGAGTCAGAGAAAGTTTTCCTGTCTCGTGCATTACTTTGAGATCCAGGAAATAGACACGGTAAACCTGAAGGTAGATATCAGGAAGTCGGATGATGTCCCTATTATCTAATAAATAAATACAAATCCATACTAAGATATAAGGGTTAGTGGGTTATCCCAGATACCCAACTTAACTGCTAATAAAGTGAACACCATCATGAATGAATGAAAAAAGGAAGTATTTATTTCTTCTGTTGATACTTTTCTGTTCTTTTATTTCGAGGTTCAACTCATTTAGTTCTAATTATGTAATCTTTATATTTCACTTTTTGCCCTTTGACTCGTTGAGATTTTAGTGATGATAATTTAGGTTTTCATTGTTTTTTTGGTGATGTGACCTATAGTCCTGCAGCATTACTCTACATCGACGACTACAATGGAAATTAATCTTGGATTTTACTCTGTCAACTGTGACATTGTGATGTGATTTAATCCTCCTGATGATGTCAAATAAGTAAAGCTAAAAGGAACATGTTAATTTTATTCACAAAAATAGATGTATTTGCCACTTACTGCACAGTTTGTTGTTGCAGGCATTGGGGCAGTCACCGCAGGAGGGTCCTGATTTGTAGGGGCGAGCGTACTGGAGGTTTCCACTGTAATGTAGGCCAAAGCATCAAATATTAAGCTTTACAGCAATAGACACTCAGCCCAAAGATGTCACGAATATGATCTAAGAAGGCAGAGCACTTAATGACTATTTAATGACTATTCAGCGATGTGTAGAAGGACAAATTAGATGCAAATGACAGTTTTACTTCTCATTACTGCAGAGCATCACAGTGCTTTTTCTTGCATCCACTTTAGCATGGTAATGAGTTGATGATTGTTAGTTTTAGATTAGCACTTGGAGTAAGTCACCGTGGTCTGAAATGTACAAAACACTACAAAATAAAATATGTGTGAAAAATTGATGCTTTTTGGAAAGCTTATTTCCTTTTCTTTTTTCTTACTTCCCTCCTGAATACACTTAATAATACACAGTGGAACTCGATCATGTATTGAAAAGAGAGAAAAAAAAACGTGTTGTACTCACGGTGGGCAGTATTGGCAGACGTAGAAGTACTTGTATGCAGAATTGGGACAGTAAGCCACAGCACAGCCAACCTTGTTGGATCTGTACCAAACAACCTGTGCCGAGAACAAGAGATACAATAAAATCATCAGGAGCTCATTAATGTGCTGAATAATACTGTTTTTATAGTCACTGTTTGGGTCACTGAGTCCCTTTTTAACTCATTCCGCTTTTTAAGAGACACGCTCATTTTCAGGCTCATACTTTACATATCTTGTGTTTGCAACACAACATGTTTACATGCTTTTAATCTTCAAAACACAAATTCATTTTTCTCATACCCTCTGGCTGAAACGCTCCGTTTTAGCGGCGGTCTCTTTAAGCCCCCCTGCTGACAGTCTGCTCTGATTGGTCATAGTTTCTGGGTCTTCTGTGTCGTCTCTGCAGCCGGGGAATGATTTTAACTGCACTGTAGCGGCACTTTCTACCTATATATATATATATATATATAGTATAGCTGTTGGATCACAACCAACGGAAGTCCTGATGGCTCGTTTAAAGGTACAGTTTCTGAACGCGGGCTGTGTGCGTTTCTCATTGGACTGAGCGTTTTGATACTTTCACACTAATAATATACCACCTAGACCTGCTTGACGACGAAGACTCTCCCTTTGTACAACACAGGACCTTTTAAAGATTTCCAAACAAGTGTTTGTCAAGTTGTATGCAAGTTATTCATAACTAACAAGTGCCGTACAAAATGAGATATAAGTGCACCTGTGTGAAGTGTCCGACCACTTTCCCATTGGTAGATCCGACGCCGTAGCGCCAGTTCTGCACCTCGTCGTACCAATCCTGGACAGCGTCGCTCCAGGAGTCCTCCCTGCTGGACATGTACAGGTTCTCTCCACAGCCGCTAGCTGCAGTTAAAGAGGAGGAGAGCGAGAGATACTTTAGTCTTCTTAAAACCCATTATGAATGTGCGGTCGACTCATGATCACACATGAGAGGAAATACATCGTCTCCACGGCACACTGTCTTCATGAAAGCCAGGAACCTGATCACCTCAAATCTCATTCCTGAGGACATATGGATAACCTACCCTATATCCCTTTTCTATCTATTGCTCCCTCCACTCAGCGTTCATGTAGTTCTTTTGTTAGAAAAAAAGATCATTTTCGAAGTAGTTAAAAGATTACATGATTGGGTTGGGAGCCAACAACGTGGCTTTCACATTCGTTGAATCTATACTGACTTTTCTTATTAAATATTAGACACTGGCTCATTTATTCGTCCACCTGCTCAATAAAACGTTTTTTTTTTTAACGCCAAATCGTATATATCACGATTACATAAACTGATTCATCTCTCAAAAAATAATATTATTAATATTAACTCACATTATCTCACATGATGTGGTTCTAAATAATAAATCTAACCAGTTTCATAATGCTGGCATATTTCGATGCTTTTATTCGCTAAGGACCAGTCTGATCATCGCCACAAAACCCATACGTAATATTTTTCTACAGCTGCATTGGAGACGTCGCACTATAAACTGCCACATAAAAATGATCTATAAAACCGGCCTTGACATTTTATTTACATTACACGTTTATTCACTGCAAGGACTAATGTTTCTGCCAATGAACACTGTAGGTACTGTGAACTCTAACTAATGTCATTTTTCTGAGTGTCAGTTTAGAGTTTAATGTCACATTACGGTCTAAATGATGTTTCAGATGATTTTAAGAATAAAATGCTTTAAACACGTCAGTAACGTCTCAGTAACACAGCAGTTCTCGCTCATCTGTGTGCTTGTAAAAGGACATGACTTTTGGTGTAGTTTTTTCTTTTCTTCTTTTAAAGGAGGAGTTATAATGAACTTACAGGCGATCGTTCTGGAGGAGTCAGCGCTGTGCTTCATGGAGCAGGTGTTGGCCCATCTCTGAGCGTTGGCTGCAGCCTCGCTGCTCCAGCTCTGTGGGGAGCAGAGGACAGATCAGCACATGTTGACCACAACAGTATAAACACCAGGAAAAAAAACTCCAAGTGCTGTGTGCTTGTCTGGAAAATCGGTTTATTTTTTTACTGATATGCTGCAAGAGGGAGCATCTGTCATATCGAATCAATCCCTAATAGGCTTGGTCAAGTGAGAATCCATGCTCAGAACGATAATCAGTGAAGCACGCTATGCTTTAGAAGTTATGAAGTATGTTTAATGCATCATCAGGATGTTACCATCTCCAACATGTTGCTGGCAGTAGGCTGAACATTTCTTCTCAGGTCGTTGTGCTTGTTCACAATCTCATTGGGGTCAGTTTGGAATGTGGACAACTTCGTGGGTGATCCTGCAGGGCCTAAATAAACACAATCATTTATAAAAAAATGTCAATAAAAAGATTTTGTGAAGTGTGATATGTATGATTGTACTCAATCTTATAATAATAATAATTGCAGACACTCACCCCCCTTTAGGCATTATTTTCAGAGAGGAGAGAGAAATAATGTTTAGTTTATTGCATATTAGAAGTAAAAAAATAAAGACATGTACGTTAAGAAAAGAATATATGTTTCAGATAATATAGAAACAAGAATTTCTTTTTTTTTTTTTTTTTTTTTTGCATTGGAGAAAAAAACAAAAAACAATACAGACAACCAATAGAATAAAAATTTGCTTAAATTAGCTTCAATAGCTTCAAATAAGCCAAGCTTATGTACTTGCAAGATTCTCACTGTTTAGAGTCGTATCCTCATTATCGTAAGTCGCCTTACCGTAAGTCGTAAAGCGCCTGCTAAATGAACTGTAATGTAATGTAATGTAAAACAGGAAACATACACGCAATGCAATTCCTTATTAGAGAGGAAATTTCATTTCACTTTACCAGCCGGGATCCTAACGCCGAGGTGCTCGGACCCTGAAGAGCAGCGAAGACGCCCAAGGCGCACAGGAAGGTGAAAGTGTACGTGGCCATGGTTAAGACTAGCACTGTCAACCTCCGAGAGCCCCAGGTGTCACTTATATATACGCAGGACCACACAGACGCGTGACAAATAAAAACACAGACTTTGGGGCGTCCTTCTGCCTACATGGCACCTGGGAAACGCCCTTGATGATGTATGTAAAGCTGAAGATGTGTGCTTACGTACTGCATGTGTTCTTCATGAGAACTGTGTGGCAAGGTTATGAGCAGAGGGTGTGCAATATCAAGTGGAACATGGTATCTAAATTACACCTTGATAATTAAAAGGCTACACTTCTCAAACAATGGGTGCATTGATAAGATTTAACCCTTCTCCCTCTCAGCTCATGGAGCTCTTTTTGATTGGACAGGCCTGTACGTTTTCAAATCTTCTAACATGCTACATACATTGATGACATATCTCACTTTAGTGGTCACCAAAATCTGCCTACTTAACATTCATCTCTACACAAATATCCTCAGGGACCCTGCTGTCGCACCACTTACACTTTACACTTATTCTACGTTCTCGTTTATATATTATTCTTTATATTATTCTATTTTTTAACACAATCTTGCGATGGCTTTTTGTGCTGCGCATTGCACTACATGTTTGTACCTTGATTTTTATCTTGTTTGTACTCTTGCACCTTAAGTGTGATCTGAGTGCTGCATCATTCATTCTTTTCCTTTTGCACCGGCGCCCAGGAGAAGCACACAACCCTGAATAAGGTTTTGAAATGTGACCTTACAGAACTTTGTGGTAAAGTGTTGTATTACAGTATTATATAAAAGATTCTGAGGTTATATAATTTAATCTAAATCCTGATTGTGCTCAGAGGTGATTGACTTTGCAGTGACCTGATAATTGTAACCTTTAATGGCATTAAGTGCCGTTATCTATAAATATACATATGATAGGATTAGAGCCTATTTGTATGACAGGCAGTGGTGGAATGTAAGTAAGTATATTTACTCCAGTGCACTTAAGTAACATTTTGAGGTACTTATACTTTACTTGAGTATTTTCTTTACATGCCACTTTCAGAGGAAAGTATTGTACTTTTTACTCGTTACTCAAATGAAGACTTTACCTACTAATTGGTCACTATTTTGATAATCATTTAAGACATTATGTTGTAGTTATTATGTAAAAAAAACATTTCACGCTTCCAGTTTATAAAATGTGAGGATTTACTGCTTTTCCTTGAAATTACTTTTAATAATTGAAATTTATTTTTTAAATAATTTTGAGTTTTGGACTGTTGGTTGGACAAAACAAACACTGTCAAGATGTCGCGCATGGGCTTTGGGTACTTGTGATGACATTTCTTACTATTTTCTGATATTCTGTAAACCGATTAATTGTAAAAAGCTCAATGACAGTTGTTAATAGATTTTTTTCTTCCCTCTGATATCCAATCCAGTGGCCAGTATCTGACCAATACCGACCCTCGGCATCGGATAGGTGCATCTCTAATGACAGTTTTATATTATTAATTTACCCATTTGTGCCCACAACTATCATTTTGAATGTCCTTTGGTGGAAGTGTTTTCTAAGCTTCCCTAAGCACAAATCTGAAGAAAATTTCAAAAATCGGTCAAACGGTTGGCTGAAAAGTGAGTTTCTCTTATCATTCTATGTCTAATCTTGAGGTACTATGGACTACTGTTTTTACCTTTTATATTTCATTATATTTTAGGACAGTTGTCCCATGTGCCCAAAGTCTAAATATAGTATGATAGGAGAATGACTGGACCTCAGAAGGTGCACAATCAAGTGTTTGGTATCTATGAACATAAAACAATTAAAATATCAAAGATATGCAAGATATGCAGATATGGAAGACATACAATTTAATAAACACAATGTCCGCATTTTTCCTAATTCTTTTAAGAAATCCTGAATCTATGATGAAAGTGTGACCATATTTCCCCCACTAATCCATATTTCCCCCACTAATTGTGGGGTATCTTTTAGGGAGTTTTTCCTTGTGCGGTCTAAGGACAGAGGGTGTCCTATTCTGTGCAGTCTGTAAAGCCCACTGAGACAAATGTATAATTTGTGATATTGGGCTATATAAATAGACTTGATTTGATTTGACTTCTCATGTGATTAAAAAAAAATTAAAATAATTAAAGTTATACTGTTAGACACGTATTCAAATATGCACATTTTCCTCATCATACTAAATATAGTGTTTTGGCACAAAGCGGTCAATATATTGGGTACAGTGTGTACAGTGTGTTGTTCTGCTCCCCTCCTGCGATGAACACTTGTAGGTACAACACCCAGTGCGCATGCGCGGCGCAGTAGCCTGTATCTGTGTCCAGACATCATCACAGGTTGAGCTGCACATCCTCTTCCACAGCGAGGGACCTTCTTCCTTTCATTTCTGCCCCCCTTTTTTTTTTCTGTGTCCGCTGCCGCCGCTTCTGCTGCGGTGTCCAAACCACAGCACGGAGGGAGTAGAAGCCATAAGATGAAGAAACGTTATGTGGACGCGAGCAGGCTACGGAAAATGAAAAAACTGAAAATAACGGAGAAGCTGTCTGAAAGGTAGCGTCGCCTGGCGGAGGCTGATGCTTTTGTTGTGGTGCCTCGTCGTCTTTGTGTAAATTTCAGCCGTCGTCATCCCGCTCACCTGTCCGCCTCACGCCCCGCATCCCTTCATCTCGCGCCTCACATTTCATATGCGCCCGTGTGTGGAGCTTTAACCGCGCAGACAGACAGAAGCGGAGAAATGTTGTGCGAGTTACTTCAGCCGACATTGTTTACGGAAAGACAGAAAATCAGCTGCTGTGCAAGTTACCGTCGGCCTGCTCCTCCTCGCGCTCGGTACAGCTGCTTTGACGCCGTCTCCTGGGTCCTCCGTTAGGCCGAATTGCGCGTGCAGTTAACGCGTTGTGTTTGTATTAACTGCATTTTCCCTATTAGGGCTAAAAGGAAAGCAGGTTATTGTATACATTTTAAAAACGTCATTTGAAAGCGTCTAGACAGTCCAGACAAGAAAAGACCGCCTCGGGAGAGAGAAACCACTTGTTTTAATTGTGCATTGTTTCACACGAGCGAGACGGTGAAATAAAAAAAAACGGTTTAATAGCCTATATTGTATTTTTTTTTTTTTATAAATGTAAATACTGACTTCTTTTATTTTCATTCATTTGCAATAAGATATACAATTCTTGCTCCTTTTATTGTGGATCAACTTGTACATTTTTGGCAGCTATGCTAAAAATAAAGATAAATTAAAATACTCTATTGGTAATATTACAAGATTTATTGGAACTTCTTTAAAGAATTTAAGATGCTGTCCTCAATTTCTCTCACTCCTTACTCTTAGAAATTAGATATTGCTTATTTTGTTGTTGAATAACTTGTGAAAACAGTTATATTTAAAATACAAGTGAAATAAAAATAAAGTACACTATTTAAGTAACATACTAAGGCTAGTTTGAAATTGTATGAAGCATTTCGGCTGCTGTCCCCACTCATATTTTTTAGATAAAATATTTATTTTTATTTTAGCCTATTTACAATTTTATTTAGCATATAATACCTGCGAGATTCATTCAAATATATTTGCTGTCAGTAACATTAAAAGGGAGATTAAAGCTCGCATGTGCAGTAGGATGCTGGTGCTGCCTCTCTCCTCCAGATGAAATATTGCCATGGTTACCAAACAAAGAAGGGGTGATGTGATCAGAACAAAGGAGGAGACCACGGCTCCTGCTTGGCTCGCGGCCGCCGGATGAAATGAACGAGGGAACAGTCATTGTTCTGTGGTGCCTCTACTTAAAAGGACGGACTGCAGTTTTAAGACGCAGCTGCTCAATTATAGCTTTAGCAACGTGTATCTAATTTCCAGCTTTGTTTTGGCTTCGGTGTGTGTTTGTGTGTGTGTGTGTGTGTGTGTGTGTGTGTGTGTGTGTGTGTTAAACTCTTTGACTTAATAGGCTTTGCTGTATCTGAAATGTCTTTACTTATACATACATTTTTGTTTTACATTTGTCCAGACTGAATACACCTCCCTGGTGATGTTTTATGTATAATAATAATAATAATAATAATAATAATAATAATAATAATAATAATAATAAATGGATAGATTGTCATCCATTAAATTAATTGCCAAATGTTTTTAATAATTGGTTTGAGTCATTTTTTAAGAAGAAAAAAAAATGTAAAAATTCTCTCATTCCAGCTTCTTAAATGTGAATATTTTCTGGTTTCTTTACACCTCTGTGCCTGTATGTAAACTTAATATCTTGGAGTTGTGGACGTTTGACATTTGAGGACGTCATCTTGGGCTTTGGGAAACACTGATCAACATTTTTGACCATTTTACTTACTTTCTTTTTAAATATCCGACAACTGATCAATTAATAGAGAAACCGATGGACAGATTAATGGACGATGGACTTCATCTTTATATTTGCAGTGCGTACACCTTCCTGAAGTTTATGATGATGTGGACGCTGGTGCTGCTGGCAGATTTCATCCTTGAATTCAGACTGGAGTACTTGTGGCCCTGCTGGCTCTTCTTTGGGAGTGTATACACCACTTTCCACTGCCATGGGCTGGTGAGAACCCTCTGTGTGATTTCACATTGTGTGCCCGGACGATTATAATCCCACAGAATGGATTCAGTGCATTTTCCTGAAATTGTTGTTTCTTTCTTTGTTTTGCAGGTTATTTGTGTTGTTTTTGTTTGTGCTGCCTTCACTCTGGACATCTTTTGTTTAATTTTTGTGCCTTTGCACTGGCTGTTCTTTGTGGCAAGCACTTATGTGCTATTCAATTACATATGGCACACAGGTGAGTATGTGGATTATTGTTTGTTTTGTTTTTATCAAGTCATAGTATGTCAAAAAAAATCCTAAAAAGTCCTTCTGAAGTTTTACTTAAAAAAGTCCTAGTGTAGTAAATCATAAATAAGTCATAGTATAGTATGTCATACAAAATGTCATAGTTTAGTATTTCATAAAACATCTTTTAGTGTGTTATTCACAATTTAATTGAATTAGCAGTGATTTTATTTGCATTCTTTCCTTCTCTTCACATCTGATTGTTTCGTATTCTTCTGCAGAGAAAGGCATCTGTATATCGACGGTGTCCCTGTGGATTCTGCTTGTGTACACAGAGGCGTCACTCCGACTCAAAGACCTTAAAACCTCTCATGCAAACCTGTCTCATCTTTTTGCTGCACACTGGTATGTTGATTTAACACAAATCACTTCTGATTTCTGCCAAAATTAGATTTCTTACATACAATTAATTGAGCTGTAATAAAAAGCAATTGTATTAAGCTTTTATTAATCCCCTGAGTTCAATCATGAATCGGCGTAGATGTTTGTGCACCGTAGATTAAAAGGAGCAGATTCACTTTAATGCTGTCAAGTAACAAATGAAAGAAGTACAACTAACCATTAATAGTATAAATCTGTTAGTCAAGATGTGTTTATACCTTTTTAATGTGGCACACATATTACAACTGTGTTTCCCCCCTTTGTGTTCACATTCAGCATTGGATATCCTGTAGTGTATCTGGGGTTTGACGCCACCTGCTACTTCACCAACATCTTCAAGCTGCGCATACAGAAAGCTGTGCAGAGTGAGAATGACTTCCACATGCACCTCCTGCAGCACTCGCTCCCTCCAGGCCTGCAGGTTTACCCCAAGACCGGCACAGATGGCAGCAGCGGTAAGTCTTCTGCACCATCTATTACCACACACGCGTATCTACCATTCTTACTAATTTAGGAGATCAGAGGCTCGGAACTCAAGGTAAACTGTTTATTCCAGTAATGACCAGAATGACCAGTAACTGGCTGTAAACACAATGTAGATGTCAGATCCATGCTGAGATTTAGCGAACATTTAAAGAAGAAGTCATCCTTTTCAGCAAATGAGGAAATTCTTATACAATGCAACTACTCGCTTTTTCCCCCTTTTTTTCCCACCCAGGTGAAAATGATAACAACATAACACAAGGCACAGTGAGACAACCACAGATTATTTTACAAAAGGCTGCAAGGGTGTTGTTGATGTGTGGTAGCAGAACAATAATAAGTGGACTGCTGGTAATTTTCATACTTAATGCAATGCTTTGTGGTATAAATACCAGAGAAAGCCAGTTAGGGAAGAAGCACTGATGAGCCATCCTAATACTTTTGACTAGGGCTGAACAATTAATCGGAATTGTATCCAAATTGCAGGGGGCACAATATTTGTTAAATGCAAAATATATATACCGTTCTGAATTAAGTATTGTGGTGCTGCAGAGATGTACCGGCCTACAGATCGTATTCTACAGACGTAAAAAAATATATCTTTGTTTGGTACAGATCCTCGCACAAAAAAAATCACACATGATCGTTTTAATATATTTCTCAATGAAAAAGAAAATAATGATGCAAAAAGGATTATTCCCTCCAATACCATGAATCATATCGCAGTTGCATTATCAGTCAAAATAATTGCAATTAGATATTTTTTCCAAATCGTTCAGCCGCAGCTAATATTTATAATACCTTAATGCAACAAACTGAACTTTCTCCACTGTTGTTCACACCAAAGACAGCAGACTGCATCCTAGCTGCAGGATTTAGATCATAGTAGACCCATTCTTCTGTTTCTGCCTGTACTTGCAGGCTCAAAATGGAAGATAAAACCTGAGTCGACTCAGTATCAGTGTCAGAACGGCGCTGTAGTGGCCCATGATGAGGTGCACACTGTGGACTGCCTCCAGATTCGCAGTGAAGAGAGAGCGACAGAGAAGGGGCCGCAGGACGTGAGGCCAGCTGAATCAAACCGGCGGCCGTTATCATCCAAACCTGGTGAGTCCAGAGATCTGCTCCACTGTGGGGCAGGAGGTCCAGAATCCACCACAACCCCAGAAAATCTACCTCAAGATGAGCAAGGAAGCAAAGCTACACGGGCGGCTAAAAGCTCCTCGCCAAAAGCCCGCAGAGGCAGCACAAACACTCCTTCACCCCCAGCGGGGAGGACTGAGAAGAAGCAGAGATCCAGCTCAAAGACAGTCAGCCCCAACCGGGACGTCCCGGAGAAGAGTGCCACAGCAGCTCACAATCACCACGCTGAACAGATGACCAAGTATGCCACCATTTACTTCGGCATCGTGAAATCGGCGAAAATAATCTCTTTCTTTCCCTGTAACTCCACCTTTCATTATCTTTCAGGCTGGATCAGGAGCTGAGGAGGCTGAAGGGCGAGCTGCAGGTGAGCAGGCAGAGCGAGCAGGAGCTGCGAAGTCACATCTGCAACTTGACCAACAGCGAGAGGAGCCTGAGACCAGAGGTTTCCCTGCTCAGACAGTCCAACATGCTGCTCCAGAGCAAGTGAGTCATCCACCAGCTCCACTGCTGAGGGCTCTTTGGCTCCTTCTGTCGGCTGTTTTACACATTACATCCGTCTATAAATAAAAAAGGACGACAGGGATGAATGCATGCAGAAATGCTGCGATGACTATGGTTATCTGTGTGAATGCAAACCGCTTGTGGGCTGATGTTTTAATCCTCAAAAAGACCGATGTTTCTCTTTTTAAGATGGAATTAATATCTTATAAAGTCATTTTTCATGTTGGGTGATTGTGGCTTACAATTCTCATCCATAATTCTCTTCCATAAATAAATGATAACTACTTGAATCTTCTTGAAATCTTTCATGAGATCTTAAATTAATGAGAAAATTAAGTTTTTACAACTGTTTTATTTATATGTTTTGGGTCTACCAAAACAGTCTGACTCTTTGAATTAGTGCATTTATCTTGTTTACACTGTAGTAGAAATGTGACTGCGCAGTTCTATTTGGAAAAACAGATGAATACTTAAAGCACATTGCAAACTTTGCTCTAAAAAATTGAATTCGTTACGGAGTCCATCCAATCACAAATGAATTATCAACACATTTACCACATCAAACCCACATCCAGCAGCCGGAGGCTTTAAATCTCGTCTGAGATGAGCATGTTAGGCACAGCTTTGATCAGCGCCACCAGTTCTGATAAGACATGCTCCAGTTTTGAAAGCAAGGTGTTCTCCAGCAACTACGAGGATTCTGTCTGTTTCCCAGACCCTGGGAAGTTAATCTCAAACCCACTTCTTTATGGTCTTACTTCTGACATTATGCAACGTGAGATTAATGCTTTTCCTTCAGGATTCTGTGTCTGTCTAAAACCAAGCAGAGGGACAGACAGAGCAGTGCGATGCTGGAGAAGAAGACCAGAGCAGAGACGGAGGCCAGACTCTCTGTTGAGAAGCAGTTGGCTGAGCTTCAGGCTCAGAAACTGGAGGAAGCAGCCAGCACAGCACGGAGTCTAACAAATCGGTAAATCACACCTGTCGAACCTTTAAAAGTCCTTGTTACTGAAGTGGCTTTGTGCCTGGAAAGTAAAGCTCAGATCTGCTACTGAGTATAATTTGTGAGTGTATGGCCAAACATTTGAATAAATAGTTAGAATTATGCTTATTCGCCTTCTTGCTGAGAGTTAGATGATGAGATCGATAACATGCTCACGTCTGTGTGTCCAGTGAGAGGCTGAGTTAGCTTAGCTTAGCATAAAGATTGGAAACGAGGAAACGGCTAGCTTGGCTCTGTCCAAAGATAAGACAATCTGCCTGCAAGCAGCTCTAAACCCCGCTACCTATGTCTCATTTCTAATGTGTACACAAACGGAAGAGTAAAAAAACACCACATGTAGTTTTGTATTGCGGGACTTATGTGTGGGACTATTTCTTTGATGTCACTGTGCCTAGCCAAGAAATAGTCCGGGACATAACCCCCACATTTAACTCTTGGGTTTTTGAACAGCCTAAAAAACTAACGAAATACAACTAACATTAAAGTTAGTTGGTTTGCTAAAGTTAGAGGTGGTAGAAGATCAATTGTGTGACCTTAGGACAGAGCCAGGCTAGCGGTTTCCCCCTGCTTTCAGTCTTTGTGCTAAGCTAAGCTAACGGTAACTGTGGCTTTGTCTTGAACACACAGATATGAGCGTGGTATCAATCTTCTTGGCAAGAAAGTCAATGTCAAACTATTCCTTTTAATGCACACATGACATATTTATTTTATTTTACAGATTGTTAATATATTTCCTTGCATTATATGTACCCATATTCATTGCGTGTGTGGAATATTTAAAAAAGAAAAACAAGACCAATGCAAATGAAATGTCATGTTTCTTTCTGTGTAAAATGGCCTTCATTCTTTCTAATGAAACACTTCTCTTACCGCTCGAAAACTGTTATTTTCTCCATCTCCTACACCAGGCAGGAGCACTGTGAAACCCAAATGTTAAGGAAAAGAGTTAAAGATCTAGAGACAGAGTACAAACTACTACAGCTGGAGTGTCAAGTGAAAGAGAGTCGTGTGGTAGATCTAGAGAGTGATGTTGAGGTATCTTTTTACTCTATTTTGGGATGAACTTGTGAGTTTAAGTGTCTGTGAGTCTCGAGTGGTCCAGTACTTGGTTGTCCTCAGTTTGGTCATGTAGTTGTTTTGCTGTTTGAGTTCTGTTTTTTTATGTCTGTAATTCTTTGTGTTTGTAAAATCTTATTAGATGGTTCATTGGGACCATTTAGTATTGTTTTGAATCTATTTTATTTTGGCCTGCAGTCAACATATTGCACTTTTGTCATCATATCAGTATGCATACGTAATATTGTATGGTTGTTTTTGTCGTCTTGACATCAGGTGTTGTACTGTGTGGTATTTGATATCATTTCGTGACATACTCTTCATGAAGCATGCTGAAACAAAAGCCAGGTCTTTCATAAAAAAAAAAACACTGCACTGCTTTAATAAAGGATGTCAGGTCACCTACCTCAAAATGTTAATTAAAAGTCGGTGTTAACACAGAAATAATCACCCCGGAGTGTCTATATATCCAATATAATGTGCAGGTTTCATGAATGGCTGGCCTGTTCATCATGGAAATAGTTTTCTCTCTGTGGTGCGTTGGTTTCCTAAGTGACACGTGTTCATGAAGGCAAAAAGAAACAGAGAATCACCGACTATGACATTATAAAAAAATGAAAATACTTAGGAAACCAAAGCACCGAATCAGGTGGTGATCACACGAGGTCGATTGATGTTTTGACGTTTTACACGTTTTCTCACTATCACAGTGTTTTTGGTCTCAGGCTCTGGGAAAGTACCGCTGTGTGGAGAAAGAGACAGACATGCTGCTGTCCACTCTGTCAGCCATGCAGGAGAAAGCTCAACATCTGGAGTACAACCTGAGCGCGGAGACTCGCATCAAACTGGACCTGTTCTCTGCTCTGGGAGACGCCCGTCGACAGCTGGAAATCGCTCAAGGTTCATATTTATTTTGTCTCCTTGTGTAACTTAATTTAAAATTTGTGTTTTATTCTTGGCGTTTGTGGTGTGGGACTTTTTTTTTCCGTCTTTCTGCTCGGCTAAAAGCAATGTTTGGTTGTTGCACAGAATGGCATTGGATTAGAACGTTATTCTTTGAGGAGAAAGTAGACCATAAACAAAAGAACCGAGTGATTTGAGTGAGTTTTTGGTGAAAATCTGGATCCAAATGCACCACCAAAATGTACTTCTATACTTTATTTTATTTTCAGAATTTAGAATTTTTATACATAAAAAAAAGTCATGATATAGTGTGCCATAAAAAGTCATAGTATAGAATATAAATTTAAAAAAATCATAATAAAGTCATAGTATAGTTTGCCATAAAAAATGCTATAAAAAGTCATAGTATAGAATATTAAAAAAATAAATCATAATAAAGTCATAGTATAGTTTGCCATAAAAAATTTAATAAAAATCATTGTATAGTATGTCAAAATAAAGTCATAGTATAGTATGTCATAACTTTTTTTATTTAAATATCATAGTATAGTATGCCAAAATGTCACAAAGAATATATGTTTTAAAAAGTAGTATAGTATATAGTATAGTATGCCATAATAAATAAAAAATCATAAATAGCAGGACAGTAATGGTTGTGAGGTTGCCAATTCTTGGCCTTTGGTTGCCACCAGTGGAAACTACTTTTTAACATTTAAAAAAACTAGAACAGCAAACATCAACACGTGCGTCCCAAAATACATATATTCTTAATATTTGCTGCATCAGTGATAATTAAATAGAACTGGAAGCAGACTCGGCTGCAGGTGTGTCGGTGCGTTTACTCGCGTGCGCTCTGGCATCTGTTTTACAGACGATGGCAAAGCAAAATAGATTGTTTGATGGCAAAAATGGCAACCAAAAGTTAATGCCTGGCTGCCAACCACAGTGTTGAGCCCTGCCTTATATATTACCTTTTTGTTTGTCGGACAGATAAAGTGATGAGGCAGGACCGGGAGATAAAGGAGATGAAGCAGAAGATTGCGGAGGTGATGGCCGTCAGCCCCGGCGTGTCCTACATGGCTCCTCGGCCTCCGGTGCCGCAGTATCTCACCAAGTTACTCAACTCTGAGCGCTACATGCTGAATCCACGAGCACTGATGTACCAGTGTCTGAAGAAGTAAAGGATGTCGTCGCCTTTTTCTGATCCTCAGACCCCTCCATCATGAAACATGAGGGGAAGGAGCTAATGGATTTCATGACGGAGCTCAAAGACACCATGAAGTCATCTACTTCCAGCCACGAGGGGAAGCGGGATGAACCTCCACAAGTCGAATGCCTTTTTGCTGCACTGATGGTACTAACTTTACATTAACATATCCGTTTCCTCCAACATCAAGGGTTTCACTCCTGCTGTAGGCACAAACAAGATACAGCATAAACCATTATGGGATGCATCAGAGAAAAGCACATTCCTTCAAATTCAGACCCTGTAAATGTGTCTGAATGAATGATTTCTGGATGTGTACGTTCAAAAAGTAGATCAATCTTGCTACCCTGCAGACCCACTAACGTACTTACCTGGCTTTAAAAGACAGATTAACTCACAATATATTTCCTGGCATGACAGTAAAACTACACACTCGTAATCAAAAGTATCATACTTACAAGTTGAGAGGTTTTAAGGAATATAATAACCTTTGTTTTAATTATACAATTATACATCTGCTGGGATATTGAATTAAAAATAACACGGTCAAATTTGAAAGTCTTTTTTATCCCTTTGAGCCAAATGATTTTAAGTAAATATTAGAACAAAACGAGTGTTTTTCACAGCAGGCATTTGATTTATAATAACTAATAACTTTAACAATGGCTCTGTTGCACTCAAGCGTCGCAGTAAAGCGTGACAGTGAGCCAGCGTGCAAAATACCAAGACCATGAAACTGAAGGCTTAATGGAATTCAGCCATCTTTGGTTTCATTGTTCACACCTGTGCTTATCCTACTGTGACATGTCAAAATGTCTTCTGTGAAAAAGGCTAATTAAAACATTAAGATATCGTGCTGCGATATATTTATGTAAAACGTGTTCAGACTAAATATGAATAAAGAGAGATGATAAATGACCATATTTAGCTATCCCCAAATCTAAGTTAGTTGTGTTTGTGGACTTTGAATTTTAAGAATAAAATTAAACCTTTATTTGATGAAAAATTAATTTTAGGTCCAACCAATATTCTATTTACAATTTTCTCTAATTATAATTATCAAACAAACAAAATCAACTGATGCTAAATTATTAAAGAAAGTCTGTCTGTGCCTGTAAATAGTGTATTAGGATCATTTGAATTGTGCCGAAATCAAGATCAAATTAAAACTTTTTAAAATCTAAAATGTGTTTTGGAATATAACCCCTTGCGGACATTTAACAGGTGTCGTTTTTTTGTGTGAAGCTTCTGGGCTGCAATCTGGGAGTTTCTTGAGAACAGTGATGTTTAATTGTCGGAGTGACCAGATAAAGTGGAGATGCAGTGAAAGGAGCTCACAGTGAACGGCCATTATTGTCTCCTTGTTTGGCAGCTCTCGGCTCAACAATGGCAAAGGTGGAAAAGTGACTTTGTCCGTGAGTTAAAGTGGAGTTGTTAATAACAAGGAATGGTGTTGACCAAACGTGGTTCATGAATTTAATTACTGTGCCTATATACATTACTTTCAAACTGGAAAGTAAAACACAAATTTAATGTGAAAGAGTAATGTGTTTGAATTGAAGTGCTATGTACTGTTTTTGTAGTTTCTTTTATTTATTTTTTACTCACAAGGTACAGAATTGAAAATACCCACGCAGCTGGAAAACACTCATGAACTGGATGTCGCCATTTTGGTAGCTTTTTATTTAGAGTGCGTTTCTAGGGTGTTTTATATCAAAACTATTTTTTAGTCTTGCTGTACTTTTATTATACTGCTGTCATTTTGTACGGCAATGTGTTTTGTCAGCATGAAATGTGTTTTATTCAACTGTTCTTTGAGCACACATTGTGACTTTAAGTATGTACATGAATATACTTGTACAAGGGCTACAGTTTCTTAACATTTTGAACAAATAATTCAAATAGTGAAGCTCTGAGGACAGAGATCACGCTCCTGATACATCAGGAGGATTTTTTTTGTATAAATAATTTAAACAATTGAATTGTGTCTTTGTACAAATTATTTGACCAAAATGTACTTTTTTTTCTTTAAGGGGAAACGCATCTAAAACTTTCAGTTTTGTGGGATAGCTTTTAAATGCAATTGCATTGGAAAACTTTCTTTGATCGTGAAAGTTGACGACACCAAACAGAAACCCGAAGTGCTGATAGTGTAAATATTTATTTCAGGAAGTGAAAAAAGGGGGTAAATGCATTGCAGAAACAGCACAGTGTCCAGCATATAGTGTGCAAGATGGTTACAAGCATGCCAGGCAGTTCCACACTTGTATCTCGAAGTATCTACAGACCCCGTCACAAGGCAGTCGTAGAGTAGACTGGATCATGGCCTACATTTTTTATTTTATTTATTTTTTTATCTTAGTGCCTCCTGCTGTTGCACAGACGCCAGAGGCCACATGACATTTCCAACAGGATATAAAAGTGTACAGCAGTGCAAACTAACAGAGAGATCCCCAAACAGTTAACACATAAGGGTGGACTAAGAAAACTAAAGATTCAGAGCCGTAAAATCCTAATGTCGACGGGCCTAAACCGACAAAACTTCTGCATGACAAATAACCATCACTGTCGCTGTTAAAAGGAGAACTGAACCAACTCCAGGAGGAAGCTTGTTGCATGCACTAGTTTCCATTTAGACACAGAAAAGTCTACGTGCGTTCCCCAAACACCCATCATCATGTGCTTTAATGCAAAAGCATCTTCACATGAATCTAACCAACATCTCCTGCTCAGAATGTCCAGAATTTGACCAAGATGCAATCGATAAGTCTGCAATGAGCTACTTGGCAAACAGAAGCTACAGTAGCAGTTGGACCACAGTCACGTGACGACACCCCCCTTTTCATAGAAAATAACAGCGCGATTTAGAAGGATGAGAGAAAGTAACAGCATACATTCAAACAACCACCGGCCTTAGTGCTGGAAGTGAATTACAAGTACACACTCAAGAAAAATACACAAATAAATAGCTTGATTTTTTTTTTTTTTTTTTTATACTTTAGCTGCAGCGCTTCAGATTGTGTTGCAGCTGCACATTTAATGACTACGTTGTATAATTACAGAATGTTGATGTAAAAGGGACGTTGCATCTGTTGCATCACTAGCTTTATGCATTTGAGTCTTCGAAAGCCGATACAAGGTAGGAAGATGCCTCACTCGCTGCTCAAGAGAAAGTTTAAAAAGGACCAGACAACCGGACTTAACAACACCATAATACACACTTCAGTATGCCGGGACAAAGATTTTCTTTTTTTTTTTTATACAGACAACTATTTAACAGTTTAAGTAAAAATCTTTAAAATACAGTTTCAATACTGACTCAAGGAAAATACTGCTGTAATCCAGTTTTATGTTGTTTACCTCTTTCTTCACTACTGGAGAACTGAAAGAAATAAGCCAAAAAGTGAAAACGTTTGTATTTTCCTTCAAGTTGCAAATAGGATTCCCTCTTTTAAAAGAGAAGCAGATGGCTGTATTGGGTGGGAAGAAAAAAAACAAAACAAAAAAACAAGATAGAAAGCGACAACCACTTAGTGGCAGCTTTTCCCACCAGAAGATACAACAACAGGCTGCAGGATCTGCAGCCAGAACAAGGCGTCCTCCTCTATCCTCGCAAAGCTTTCCTGCAACTCAGAGGTGGAGCAAAAAGCTAGTCCTGATGACGAGGAGGGCTGAAAGAAGGCCGAGTGAGTCCTCCGCTACGAGGAAACAGTCACCGGGTTGAGAGAACCGTTCCGGCTGTAGAACTTTGAAAAGGCCTCTTCCAGTACGGATGCAAGTCGTGGCTGATCGCCCTGACATGGAGAGACAGCGAGGTTAAAACACAGGCTGCACGAGTGTTCGGGTCAGCAGGGTCATGATGAAGAACTCCACTTACCTCACTGATGAATCCCAGCTGGACCAGCTCCACAGCAAGCTCATGCACGTTCTCATCTGAGCAGAAACACAAGTCAGAATCACACATGTGGCAGCCTGATGAGGTGTTAAGATACCGAAGTCTTGCCTTTTTTCTTTACAGTACCATCAACTATCACATAACGTGCCTGTGAGGTATTTAAAGACATCACCGTGGACTTAGAAAAACTGGGATGGACTTCTTTTTTTTTTTTTTTTTCCATTTCATGACATCTTATAGGCCAAACGATTTATTTAGAAAATAAATCAGCAGATTAATCGATAATGAAAATAATCGTTAGTGGCAGACTTATATAAATAATATAATCATAAATAAAGACACTCACTTGGTAACAAATCGCAGCTTAAGTGTCTGTTCAACTTATCCTCAAGTTTCAACAGCAAAGTTAGCTGAAAGGAGAATAAAATAATGAATTTCAAAAAGGTCTAGAAAAACATAAAACAGTTCACACATCACACATCTGTTTATCATTCAGCTGACGGGCAGAATTGAAACTCACATGATGCTTGGTGCCCTCATCAACAGGCTCAATATTGCACTGCATCTGAAGGACCTGTGAAGGAAAACAGCTCAATATAGTAAACATGAAGGTGCAGTCTATGATCAGAAGAGGACAAAATGTAAGAATTAAATGCAAATACAAAAACCTAACTGAGCAAATCATTAAACACTGAAAAGACGACTTGCATAAATCATAGCTTTTTTTAAAATTTATTCTAAAAGAAGCTTTATGTGGCCTCTCCAGAACAGTAACTCACAGTACGATTCGATTAGAGAAATCTGCTTACATAAAAATGACGACTTATGTTCTTCCAGCTCTTTGTTGTGTTTTGCTACTCAGCCTTCTATATTCTAAATATGCTCAATTACTTTGTAAATCTCTAACGATCCCCTACGATGTCTTGAGACAATAAATAATGTAATCAAAATGATATCCAACACGTGACAGTTTTAAAGTTCCTTGTGAAAATATGGTTAGGATTTGTTAATCATTTGACAGAGGGCTTACCTTCCTGGTCTCGAGCTCTGCGGGTTCAGGAGTCGGGGTTTTCACTGAGGGGGGCACGATGGGCGACTTCACCGCCTCCTGCTGAGGTTGTTGTGGACATGGTACCCCAAACGCAGTCAGAGGATAGATCCCATTCCTGGTGCATTGAAAGGAAAAGAAGAGACTCAACTTCAGGACAACTGAACATTATTTCATGCTGTGCATTTTAAACACCGGCGGACATCTTTTAAACTTGGGCTTTGTTGACCAATGCATGTATGCACATATCCAACTGCACAACGTGCTTTACAATTCAGCAGCAAAAACACAGACACAGGTAGGAAAGGAGAAAATGATCCATTATCTAAAAATGAAGACAAAATCATAAAAGATTAAAAACAGACTGCTCGTTCTGCTAGTTATAGGCTTTATTAAAAAAGAAAGGTTTTGAGTTGTCGTTTAAAACCCATCTAGTGAGTCAGCAAGTATAAAAGCACGGTCCTATATTGTTGGGCCATTGTGGCTAAAAGCATCATCCCCAAAGGTTTTAGTGGCGACCTTGGTACAGTTAAAAAGAGGATCTTAGGGTTCGTGGAGGATCATAAAACAACAGGGAGTCTGTGATATAAAAAAGGGCCGAGGCAATTTAGTGCCTTAAAAACTAAGAGAAAGACTTTAAAATCAATTCTAAAGACACAGGGAGACAGTGGAGGTTGTGTAAAACAGAAGTTATATGATCTGAGAAATTCTTGTTTTATTTTACCAGCGGGCATACAAGCCAGAGTCTTCAAATCACAGACACCTTTGTTGCCAGCTGTAGAGTTTTCTTACCTTACATCTTCCAGGAACTTGTCCAGCTCAAGTGCAGGAAACTGAGAGAGCCTGAAGCAGAAGACAAACTGTTACTCGTACTGAATATTCATCCTAACAGGACCAAAGTGGGACTAAATCTTCATCAACTCAATTTAAAAATGAAAAAGCAGAGCTGTGCGACATGGATGATAATATGAAGAAGAATACCAACGTTTATCCTCCTTCTCTCTAAGTTTACTCTATACGTCAGTGTTGTGTGGTTTTACTCAGACTTACTTCATCTGAACTCCCTCCTTGGCCTCAACAATCACCAAGTTCGGGTCCATGTTCTTTGTCATCTCTTCTAAAGCATTTTCTGGAATCATATCTACAGGTAAACAGAGAATACAGCAATCAGAGAAAAGCATTCCCCCATGATTCTTCCTTTGTGTGGCTGTGCATGGCGGCTTTTGGAGCGTTATGTCGGAGTCCTGGAAAAGTAACTATTGTCTGTATATTTGGTTTGAACAATAGGCTAATTGCCAGTAATCATTTTGAAACATGTTGTGGGTGTGCGTGTACTTTCACTCACGCTGGTGGCTGACGATGCAGTGTGCAGCCAGCAGCTTGAGTAAGGGCACCTCAAACAAGGCCTGGTGAAACAACAGCTCCTTAGCTGTGGGTCGCTTACTGGGGTCCACCTCCAGACACTTCTGGATAAATTCCTGAGAAAGCATCAAGGGTAAAAATATCTTTAGCTTACGGACTTCTCTTCCAGACTGAAATTCATGCTTTGAATGCTCGTCTCTCCCTCACTCACGCGTTGCAATGGGTCCTCTAGGGACTGAATGGCACTGTTTATGGCTTCTTGGGACACATAAGACGAATCTCCATTACTCTGGATTTCCAACACAGCCATCTGAGGAAGTGATCGGACAAAGAAGGGTGTTGATTGCATTTATGAATCGCTTCCAAACACAAATTCAATAGCAGCCACCGATCATCACTGTAGACCTGACAGTGGCTTTTACACAAAAGTCTGAATGATTAAAAGCAGCAGTTCAACATTTCCTGTCTTTCAAACAACAGAGAAAACTACATCGTGTATTTCTGTGACTGATTTAAAATACAAACTAAAACTTTCAAAGCAGACATTAAGCATGTCAAACGCTGGGGTGACATGATTAAGGATACATTGTTTGATACTACATCAGAGCATTAACAATCAAACCCATTTTCCATAAACAACAGAATGAGGCCACGAACGGCGGAGAGCAGAACAAGGTATCCTCTCACCTCTAAGGCGCACATTCCAAAGGAATAGATATCCACGGCTGTGGTGACATTGGCAACAGCTGAAAGCAGAAATACGCCGATCAGTATCACAGAAACTGTCAAATATCTGAGACAAATGACAGAATCTTTTTGCATTTCGGGCGGAGAGGGGGGGAGGGAGGGAGAGAGAGAGAGAGAGAGAGACAGAGAGAGACAGAGACAGAGAGAGACAGAGACAGAGAGAGAGACAGAGACAGAGACAGAGAGAGAGAGACAGAGACAGAGAGAGAGAGACAGAGAGAGAGAGAGAGAGAGAGACAGAGACAGAGAGAGACAGAGACAGAGAGAGAGACAAAAGTTTGACATAAAAGTGATGTTGAGACAGAATCTCACTTCAAACATATGGATTTGAGAGAATTTCTTTTTTTATATAAAAAATATTTTTTAATAATAGGTATCTTGAGTTTATCCTCAGAAACTGCCATATCTATGAGTCAGTGTGCAATATTGGCTGCAAAATATGTTGACTGTTGCCATACACGAAGAGAAACAAGTCAATCATTCTGAGTAATTACATCTATGAAAATATGACAGCTGCCCATAATTGTTTTTAATGCCTTCATTATCTTGCATTTGGTACGATTGTTGATATTTGCATATTATTGTATATTTATTGCTAATCCTCTGTCAATGTTAATCATTTCCTCTACTGCTTTGGCAATATAGGTTTCTGATCTCTCATGCCAATAAAGCTTATTTGAATTTGAGAGAGATGGGTCTGACGTGCAACGGAGGTCCCATGGCTGGAATCTAACCAGGGCATGACAAATGACTGGATCTCACCTCCATATTCTGGAGCAAAGAAGTGAAGGCTCTTCTGCTCTTCCCGACAGGTTTTCACATGGTTATTGATGGTGTCTGGAGCAACTGAAATAGTGGAGAAAAGCCATAATAATAAGAACACTAATACAAGACCTAGTGACGGCCTCTGTAATACACAAAACAAACACTTGGCAAAGCTTTACACTGTCCTGGTGTCATCTTCTGAAAGATGGCTCTTGCTTTAAAACAATCTCTACCTGAGCCAATCTTGATGAGGCCGTTGTGCTGGATGAAGATGGTGTCACAGGTCAGGTTGCCATGAATGATGGGAGGTTCACAGGAGTGTAGGTAGCTGGAGACGAGAGAACGAAGGGTAAAATCAATAAAACATTTGCTACCACGCCAGGGAACAAATAACTTTCGTGTTTGCAGTTGGTGAATTCTAAAATGTACAAGTCACTTTCAAGACAATTATGATTTTTTTTTTTTTTTTATAAAGTAAATGGACCTATGTAACACAGCTGATTGCTAAGAGTTGTAGTAAAATATTTGCATTTGGACAACGTTCAATGCCCCTTAACACAATGAATGTGTTAACTCCAAGTAGCTCAGAGGAAGAAACCTTTCTGTTTGACTTACCTGAGAGCAGAGAGGATTTGTGTGCACCAGCGCTTCCAGGCCTGTCAGACAACAAATAAAAGTTCATGCAAAATATGTTTTGAAAAAACAAACAAATGAAACAAGTTTATTTTTATTGATCAACTGTTCTCACTTGTCAGCGTCAGTTCTAAGTAAATGAATCTGCTGATGAGTTACAGCAGAGCTTTCAAACCTTTTCATTCATGGTCTTGTGGTTTTTCTTTGTCTTTTTCAGGAACTGTTTGAGACTTCCCGAGGACATGTACTCCGTGATGAAAATGACCTGCAGACAAAAACAGATCAACATAAAAGCCATTAGACTGAACAAGTTTCAATGTGATTTGATGAAAAGGTTTTTTTCTTTTTTAGATGATCACCTACCCTCGCTCTGTTCTCTTTGACATCCGCCCAGTACTTGTGGAACTTTACAATGTTCAAATGCTCCAGCTGGATCAAATTGTCAAAAACTGCTTTGACTTTTTCCTGTGGAAAAAAACCCCAGAAACAATTCCATTGAATTTAAATGTTTACACAATGTCACATATTTTACCAGTAACTGTCATCAAATCAAGGGCACCCAGTAGATATCTAACGCAGAAATACTACCTCGTTCCCGTGTTTTTATTAGAAAAAGTAAGCATTTCTGCAACCAAGATGAGAGTGGGTAAAAAGAAACCACTTCACAATGATGCAAAACCACCTAAATAAATGTCTAAAATGTCAAAAGATTTAAGCAAAGGAGAGCCTTAAAGCCGACTTCTTCTGCTCTGCTTACTCCCTCCCCGACACATTTCTGAAAGTTGTTTCTGCCATTAGTCAGCTTACAGTGCGTGTACTTTGCTATGGTGTTGGCAGCAACAAGTCTGACCACTTGCCTAAGGAGCTTAAAGCCAAAGAGGGGGAAAAATGAAAAGCAGCAGTCTTCTGCGTTGTTACTGAGCTCACAGTAGGGAATGTAACCCAACACAAAGAAAACACAGTCCTAATATCTTGGAAAAACATTCCATTTCTTTCAGGTATAAACGCCGTCCTCTTGCAGACATAATCATTACAGTGATCATTATTATACACGTTTCATTCATACTACATCAACATAGCACGGCACCCACCTCCTGTAGTTTAAAATTCTTCCTTTCTGAGAACATGACCTCATTCCACACCACCTCGACTCCTTCCTCAGTGTCCATTGCCAAGTAAGCATTATCGATCCCGGGGACATTCCGCTGATTCACCTTCAGGAGGAAAACAAAATAATACATCAGGCTTACAGGTTGTTGTTTTTTTTGATAGCCAACATGCATTGGTCTTGACTGAAGTCACATTGTTGAAACTCTCACTCATCGAAAACAGAAGCCTAAGTGGACAAAACTTTGAAATCAGTTTTCATTGTTTTTAGACAAAATGCATTAAATTACCACATTTTCCAAAATCCATGAACTCTCATTCCTAATCCACCACCTGCAAAACACTATATATTTGCAGCACATTTTTTAAATGCTAACACATTGTTTTCAAAAGGGTAAAAAACCACATTCAAAAACAGAATGATGGCAACTGTCATGCATTTCTGCAGTAACCATATTGAAAAATATAGAAAATCTGAGCAGTATATTTACAATGAATGTAATAATAATCATAAATAAAAGCCTGGTGACAGTATTCTTGTTACCAAACAGACTAAAGAGGACTGCTTCAGAATGGTTTTGTTTGGAAACACGGATCAAGGAGGACAGGTTGGTGGTTTGTTACATATACTTTAGAATAGTCAATTATTTTTTATTATTATTATACTGATTTGTGAAAAATCATTCAAATAAAAGTGTAAAGCTCCCTGTCGCTAGTGTTTTGTAGTTCAGTGTGTTACGAGTGACATTGTTTGCTTTCCGAGTAAGAATTGTTGCCAGTGTTAAGGTCGAATCATCTTATTTTGACACATGTATGATGTGTTTGGAGATTTGAAGGTGGGATTAATCGTTTGACCAAGGAGCATGTTGGTCATGCAGACTGTATGAAGAGTTTTGAGTGGCTTCAGTATTGACCCGATGCTCGTTAGCAATTGTGTGTAAATGTAATTTGAACCTTAGTAAAAAGGTAAACTTGACCCCTCCGCAGACACATCCCCTACCTCTTCTCTGCGTTTCTGCCAGCGTCCACACGGGCTTTCCTCCAAAATCTCTGACTCATCCTCGCTCTCCTCTTCCTCATCCTCTGTGGCAGCGGTAGCTTGAGGCTGGGTGACCATGGACACAGGGGGAGACACAGACGACACTGTTTGACCTGTGGGTGCAGCTGCCACAGACTCTGCCTTCACTTCCTGGGCTGCAGTGTCCGAGGCCTGTTTGTTATCTCCCTCAGACATCTTCTTGGTTGTTGTCAGGCCCAACAGCCAGCTGTAAGACACGCAGATACCCAAACACATTATCAGCATCATCACGCCATAAAAACACCGCTTGTTGACGAGGTAACATAGAAAAACTGCCAATTATATCAAAGTTCAAAACTAGCTTGACAGCACTGGTGTGCACTTGGTGGCTGCGGCAGAGGAATAACCGTTGAGACTTTGCAAAGGAAGTTAGCTTGATTAGCACTCTACAGGAAAGGACCAAATACACGGCATTACAAATACGAGTAGAAGTAGCACATACGTTTTAAAGACGGGTAATGTGACGAAGCCAGCTCCAGTTTAGCAGACTTGCACCGGCGCAGACCAATCTCTTCTTCTTTTATTGTTAGCTTTGTTAGCGGAGTTGCAGCTAGCTTTGTGACGCTGCTAGCTCCTTGGCTACAGTGAGTAACTAACGGTACACGAACAACATACAACAACGTCCACGGCCGGCGCTTTCTTCACTCTAACGCTATAAATGTCGCTCGATGTTTCACTTGGTCGCCAGCTAACTAGCTAGCGACAGTTTTAGCAACCCACCGCCCCTGACTGCTCCTCAAGACTCCAGCTAATGTGTGCTCCGAAAATTAGCCACTGCTAAAGTGAGTAAACTACACACTGTAACAACAGCACGAGTCCTAGACGCGTTCACTGGTTAATAACATGACAACAGTCCACAGATACTCGACAAAACAAAGGGAGGTCAATGATATCATTAACTTTATATCCTCGAACAACAACGGCTGACTGACTTAAAGGCTAGCTCAACATTTAGCCAAATATGATGGCGACAACTTCCAGATGCACACTGCACTACGAGCTCGGTCATAGCCGAGCATGGTTGCCAGATAGGGTTTGTCCCATCCCCCTTCTTCGGTGGTCAAATCACTGCAGCAACTTGGTTCTCAGTGATGCAGCTTGGATATATAGTGGTTATATGGTATTATGAACATAAAGTAAGTATTCTTAAACAAAAAATAGCATATCACAATATATTTAGACACAGAGTATCTTCAAGTAATCGCATGCACAACTTTGATTACTGGGCTAAGTGTGCACCTGCCCAGGCCCCTCAGACCTCCAGGGGCCCCTTGTTTACTGTGTCAGCTGGTTTTTGGTAAGATGATTAATTATACATTTTTTAGGAACTTTGCAAGATCCTGAATTATCGTCTACTCGTGTTGCTTTGGAACCTAACTTTCAAAATCAAGTTCTTATTGAACAATATGATCTCACCACAAAGTCCATTTAGTAGCTATTCTGGAGCTTTCAAATGCCATCACAGAAGTGTAGATGTTCACATTAAACATTTTCTCTCCACTTTATTGTTCATAGGTCTTTTTGAATTCACTATTTATTGTTTTTATTCACATTATTATTACTCAGCAAACGTATTGCACACGATTGTACTTGTATAACAATAAACATTTTGACTCTTGAACAAGAATGCCGGTTTCTCTCAAACCTGGCAACCCTCCTCAACAGCCTCCCTCTTCGTGTCTGTTATGGCCATGAATTGACAGAGAAGCAGGTCAACTGAATACTGAAGTATGATAATTGGTCGGATTAGTCAGCCATAACAGACCATTGAAAAGGAAGGAAGTGTCAAGACGTTTGTTCAGCCACTAGGTGTCAATATAACTCGATATATTAGATGTTGAACAGAGGTTTGGAGTAATTATTATTCAGTCAATCACATGGTGGTACTTGTGTTGTGCATTAAAATAGGATCAACTAAGCTGATATAATGAGTACATATGAGATGTGTTGCTAATAATAAGCACTAACTATAGGTTTAATATCCCATAGGCCTTTTAGTACAGGAATCCACATATATGACACTAAAAACATTGTTTTTTTTCTCATACCCGGAGCCAGAAATCTCCACTTCAGTAGCACTTACGTACACCAAACTGTTCAGTTTCATTCCTATCTATATTCTGAGGTTTTTAGGATTGTTATTCATATATCATTCATAGCCTGATTTATATAACATGTTAATCATATTTTTTTCTTTAAAGGCGAAACATTTTTTTTATTGTTGTTGACAGTACTTTCTGATTTATGGAGTGATAGAAAGAGATATCCCACATTTTCTCAGTAAAAATATTTGACTCTAATTTGTCATCAAAATGAAAGAACCTGGCTTTATCCAATGTTTCAGAAAATTTGTAATACAAAAATGAACTGTATTAATGTAAGTAATCCGCTGGGGAAGTTTCATGGTGATATCTATTAGTTAAAATGTGCACCCTATTCACATTAGTGTCTCCCCTTAAAAGGCATTGTGCACATGCCACTGGGTACATGATCTGACTCTGACCTACATTTTTCACATTTACATTTCTCCCAAAAAGTTTCCGGCGGTAAAAATTTGCTATATCTTCAGTTAGATGTACAGATTTTGGACAATCCCCCCTGATCAGCACACTGTGATTTGAAAATGTTGTCTGAGGGTCAGGGTGTCTCTTCGAGGAGCCTCCACCTCTCCTCTAAAGAGGCCTATATTTAGGTGCAGCCAGCAGCAGGGACACAACAGTGACTGTGAGTGCTGGTGGTGTGAGAGTGGCAAGACTGTCCATGAGTGGTGACAGCATTTCCAGCAAAAAAAAAAAAGGAACTAAAAAGAGATTATCAGTATCAGGGAGGACACAGGAAGTTTCTTTGGGCTGTTTTGCAAGTCCATTCTCCGTTTCTGCAAATAAGGACATTTCGTTTTGCACTTTATAAACTGAATTTGAAACAGGAACACCAAAGGCTGAGGCGTTCACTGAAAACATGGGGGAAGAGCAGCATAAAGTGCCTCTTGTTGAAGATACAAAGGTGAGAGTGCTTTATGAAACTGAAGCATTGTACGGGGCCGAAGACAAAGCTGACTACCCACCTGCTGGGACTAACTCCATCTACTCTGCGATTCTAAGCCGCAACGAGGCTGTCAAGGATGCCAAGCGTCTTAAGACTTTTTTGGAGCTGCGAGACAAATACGTGAAGAAGAAGGTGGCGTTTGAAGACCCCCTGTTCCCTGCAGATGACTCCTCACTCTTCTATAGTCACAAACCGTCCATGAAGATGGAGTGGAAACGTCCCTCAGTGAGTCTTTTGTCATCATATCCTTTAGGCTAGATTACTCTAAATGCAAAAGTGGCTCTAACGTGTTCAGAGCTCTTTCCTAAAAATCCCTGTGTATCTCACCAATATCGCCACAGCACATGGTAGGGTATCAAGTGGCTGCATGCTGTGGATGCATAGCTCTGGGTTAGCACCTTCTACAGTCACAGACAGCTGACTCTCACACAGGAGGACTCCCTCTGCCAGTGCAGGAAAACATTGTGGGAACTCAGTGCTGGCTTCAGAGTTTCATATTTTTCTGATAGCACTAGCAAGAGGGGTTGATAGTCGTCCAACACTCTGAACTTAATATCTTTCGGCAACAGTCCTGCTGTTAGTGCTACTTTTAATTAAACTTGAGGAGACACAGCAATCAATCTTTATTTAAATGGTACATTTCATGCCGAAAGACAACGCGACAAAAACAAATAGATGAAACAACAGCAATAGATGAAAAAAAACAGCTATTTACCAGGTAGACCTACCTTTTCTTTTGTCCACGGAGGTAGTGGACAACATACAGTACCTAACACACCGTCGCAGGTTAAAACACTAATATAAATGCAGACATGACAAATGACACAAACCTATAAGACCCAACATGTTATATGTTATTATCTATAATAGGCTATAATGTATATTATCATTATTAAAGTTGCATTGCTGTAGCTACTGTTTAAGTCAAGGAGGAGCTATGCTCTCCTCTAAAAGTCTTACTTTATATACTGTATGAATCTGCATCATATTTAAAAATATATATATATATATATTGTTTGTATATTTTTGTAAAATTAGATTCTGTGGAGTAACAAGTAACTACAGATGTCAGATGAGTGGACAAAAGTACAAATGTAGTGGAGTAGTAGGTATTAAAGGAATAGTTTGTCATTTTGAGAAATATGCTTATTTGTTTTCAGAGACTTCAGATTTGATTCTTGTAAAGAAAGCGTATTCCCCAAAACGTCAATCAAGTACTTGGTTAAATGTATTTAGTTACTCTCAGCTACTGCCTTTAACTACACAAGCAGTATAAACTTGACACTTAATCCCTGTTAGTTTTATGTGTTTCGTGTGGAGAATATAACTTTAATATAAATATTAAAGGCTAAAAAAAAGACAATGTATTCCCACAACATTAAGTAATTCTAATTTAAAAAAAACTGAACATAGAGATAATTTTTTATTGAAACGACTGCTTTGTAAATTAAGTGTAACATGAATCTGCAGCTTTATTGCTGCTTGAGGGCTGATGATGAATGTTGCTTTTGCCAGTCAGCTGAGATTAGTGATACATGAATCCCATCAGGGAGCAGTGGAGCACGCTCTGAATTCAGAACATGAGGTCGCATTTATACAGCCTTAGTTATGGTCAATCGTGTGATGAGGAGTCACTGCTGGGAATCCCCCTCAATAAAACGTGATTATTCATCTTCATCCTATCGGTATTATCCTCTTTTATAACCCCTGAAAACTGCACATTTTTGATAGTTCAGGAGTTAAAAAGTGCTTTGTTGTGTTTTCACTTGATTATCGTACATTTTTCTGTTTATCCATCGTGTTTCAAAAGTTTTGAAAGAACAATGGTTCCCAATCTTTTTGGCGGGTGCGCCCTCTTCATGTGTTGTGTGCATGAGTGTGTTTTTTGTCTTCTCTGATTGCTTTATTTAAAGATTTTCTCGAGGCCTAAAGAGGCGAAAAGTATCCAATATTGCACAAGAAAAAAAGGCAAACAAATTAACAAAAGGCATAAAAAAAACAAGCATAATCCGTGTAACAGAACTATGTTTTCATTCTTATTTATTTAATCATCTTGTGACCCCCTTTCAATTTATCTTGCAATCCTTGTAGGGGGTTCCTAATACACAAGTTGGAAACCACTTTTACAGAAAACCATTTTTCAACATGAAATCAAGCAATATGTGCTCCAAAACAATGTTCCACAGTATGAGCATAAACATATGCATTAATACTAAAGTCAAACGTTGTGAAGAATTAACCATAAAATCCCTTTACTAAGTGTCTAAATATATAATGGATGACTAATGGGTCATTAGGACCACAGACACAGTCAATCACCTCGACAGAGATACGGAGTTATGAGCTGAGGGCTTCTCTGCATTCAGCACAACGTTTGCACTTGTTCAGAGGACTAAAGGTCGTGACCAGCAGACCTCCAACACCTGCTTCCTCGTAAATATGCAGCGAATGCAGCCAGGGAAAATTTCTCCAACTCAGTGTTAGTTTCAGGGTCAAATCCTCACACTGTCAATCATGTCATGTGTAGTTTTGTAAACACAGAGTTCAAATGTTAACCGATACAACAAATATTAATTTATAATACCTTACTTATATGGTCTTAATATGTTCTTTTATTAAAGCCACATTTTTAAAATGTTTTTTTCAAAAAAATCCATCTAATATAATATTTAAAGTGAGCAATATTTTGGTTTGAATCAGGAGCTCAATCTGTTCGAACAAGAGTATGAATCTGACCCGTCATTCAAAGCCATATTCAACAGATTTCAGTCGATATTAAAAATGTAAAATGATATAACCAGCTCTTGTAAAGGCATGATTAATCAGTTTTATGGTAACTCTTATCTTTAATAGTACTCTCAAGAGTACATCTTGCTGGACATCCTCATGTGGACTTCAGACTGAAAACGTGCTTAAAAATCTTCCTCGTTGTAGAGATTGGATCAATATATTTGAGATGTAGGCTTTTGTAATGCGTGCATCATTTTATCTTACATAGTATTTCATTATGAGAAAGATTGTTTCAACTGTGGCACTGATATTTCACAACACGCTCAGAAATACCTCTTGACACTCCCTTTTTTTTTTTTTCTATGACAGGAAATTTGTGAAAACCCCCAGTTCATCGTAGATGGAGCCAACAGGACAGACATCTGTCAGGGAGAATTGGGTAACATTCAAACCATTTCTGCTTTCAAACATTTGGTTCAAAAGCACTTGAGATCACCATGCTTAAATGTGTCTCAGCTAAAAGACAGCTCGTACCTTCTGTGCAAGCAAAAACAGTGATGTTAGGGTACATGGTAGTAAATTAAAATATCTATAACCACATAGAGGACAGCCAAGATATGTGGGTGGAAACTAGAGCTGAGAGTACGCCCGCTGAAATGGTCATGAGAATTAGCCTCCTTATGGTTAGCTTGGTGATGTTGACTACTGACACCTGCAGCAATATGACTTTAATCCGTGACAACTGCCTCATGAAGTGCTATGTTCGGATGAAGTCGTGTGGTAGTTCATGAATCTGCTGCTGACAGGTGACTGCTGGCTGCTGGCTGCCATCGCCTGTCTGACGGTGAACGAGAAGCTGCTGTACAGAGTGATTCCCCCGGAGCAGAACTTCACTGACAACTACGCCGGCATCTTCCATTTCCAGGTGTTAAAAGGATATTTGGCACATTGTGCATTAAGCTACTAAGCGTTCGTGTTCTGAGAAATACACTCACGTTTTGTTGTAGTGACAATGATAATAACAATGATTACTAGATTCCATTTAGAAAGAAAAACTTATAATAATAAACTTTATTTATAGAGCACTTTACATACAAGCTTAAAGTGCTTTATAATAAAAAAAAATGCAACACATTCAAACAAGGGCACATCTACAATACGATTTACTGATTGAATTTATTTGATGATTAAAAAAACAAACATATAACACTGCAATCATTACATATCAATAAAATAAAAAATCACAGAGGATAAAACACAATAAAACACAAAAGCTTATTTCAATTGTGGTCCTTCAATTTTAGACAATAAAAACACAGTAGATGATAAAATATTAGTATTTAAGTGAAAGTAAAAAAAAATAAAAATAAAATCAGAGACCATTAAAATTAATGAGAAAATTAGTTTAAAAATAAATTAAATAAGAACGACATTAATTACAACCTAAATTTTAAAAAATAGTTTTTTAAGCTGTCGTTTAAAAAGTTCAGAGCTATAATAGTTTATTAGATTAGAATAAACAAACAGCAGTAATTGACACAAAAAAAAAAACACAATGTCAAATGTCCTATTTTATATATGAAAGATGTATTTTTTTATGTTGAAGTTGTTGTTGTCTCCTGTGATGTCTTACAATTTTACATGTGAAATGTAATAATTCACAAAGGCAGGAGATTTTCTTTGCCTGGTGATAAATGCTTCTTCCCTGTCTCATCGCTGACTTCCTGCTTTATATCTGTCTTCTTACACTCAGTTCTGGCGCTATGGCGAGTGGATCGATGTGGTTGTGGACGACCGCATCCCCACCTGCAACAACCAGCTGGTCTTCACCAAATCCTTCCGAAAGAACGAGTTCTGGAGCGCTCTTTTGGAAAAAGCTTATGCCAAGTGAGCGCAGTCCATTAACGTTCACTGCACAGTGAAAGAGTCGTGCAGCTCTCCACACCATCACCTCCGTGATGTTATTTCATTGAGTAGAGTTCTCACTAGATTTCTCATTGAAAAAAAGTTTGTCATTTAGTCTTTAGTTCTTGTTTTCTTGCTTAAAAATGTAAAATCTCTCAAACAAAATGATTGACACCTGAAACCACTGACCTCTCACCTCGCTGGCATAACATTTCTTCACCTTATGTCAAGTGAAACAAGTTTTAAGATCCGACTTTGAGTTAAATGTCTTATTGAGGTCTATACTTTTTGCAGTGTAGCGATACTAACTAGGCACATCACTCCTCTGTCCTCATGTTTCCCAAAGTGGCTGCTGACAGTGTGAAAAAATCCATTGACCAGAATGATTGACTTCTCTCTCTCTCAGGTTGCACGGCTCTTATGAGGCACTTAAAGGAGGCAATACTTTGGAAGCCATGGAGGATTTTACAGGAGGGGTTACCGAGTTCTTCGAGTTGTCCGAGGCGCCCAAAGAGATCTACAACATCATGAGGAAGGCGCTGGAGAGAGGCTCGCTGATGGGCTGCTCCATAGATGTGAGTGGTGATGAAAGCAGTGAAATGAAGTGCACAGGAAACAGACAAAAGTACAAAAGCACGAAAACGATGAGATGAGACATGCAGCAACACAACTGACTGAATAATGAAAATCTAATTCAACTTCAACTGTAAAGAGAAGGTTGATATTTGCGATATTTATTAAGAAAAAAAGAACAACATCAATAAACAGCTGATATATTTCTTTTCTTCGTGCAAAGTCTGTTCCAACAATCTTGTCACAAAACAAGGAGCTGGATTGAAGTGAAAAGTTTTATTTTATCGTTCCCGCTTTTACATCTTTAACTTGATTTTAGGAGAAGTAGATTTCAACCATCGCATCCAGAATAAATGACTGAATTAAAATGATGTTTTAGCAACATGTATTGCCTCAAAGTCCTGTCTGTGTTTTGCTCTGACTTGTGTTGTATCTGTCAGATTTTTTCAGCCTCTGAAATGGAGTCCCGGACTGAACAGGGGCTGGTCAGAGGTCATGCTTACTCCATCATAGGCCTGGCGGAGGTGCAGTAAAATGTCCTCTGACTATACTATAAATGCAGATTTGGTATTCTCTGTAAGAGAAGTCGTGTTAAAGTGATTGTTGTTGGCTGGTTCTTGTTTCTAGTGCGACGAGGTTGCAAAGGACACCAGAATTCGCCTGATTCGGTTACGCAATCCCTGGGGTTGGGTGCTGTGGAAGGGACCATGGAGTGCAAAGTAAGATTTGATCTGAGACATGGGAACTTTAATTTAGCCTCTTATGTTATTAGAAGAAGCAATTATTTCGGTATGTTGTGTATTAATGTGGTTTGGTCTTTCCATAGTTCAAAAGAATGGTCGACCATTTCCACCGCAGACAAGGACAACTTAAAGAAACAGACTGTAGAGGCGAGTGAGTTCTGGTGAGTGAAACCACCCTTGTGTTGTGTTTTTCTATATTTTTTAATTTTATCCAGTTTTGTAGCTGTTTTTGTTTAAAGCTGGAGTGCGGGACTTTTACATATAAATGAACGTCTGTTACATTCAAGACTATCGCCACCAGGGAAAGCTTTCTGTTTTTCGCTGTACTGCCTACCGGAGTTGTGTGTCTGGTGTCTGTAGCACATTTCTGATGCGTGATGCTTTTTAAATCGACCAGCCAGAGCTAGAGGGGGCAGGAAGGAAGGAAGGAAGGGGGGGCTAGGAGTTTGCCGGAAAAAAATCCTATGAATTGCCAAGAACGGTTTATGGAATAAAAGAAACTCAGCATTCAAAGGGATGATTAAAGTCGAAAAAAGAAAGCTATCGAGAGGAGGACAGACAATCCTGGGCGGCGTGGAGACACGAGTTCTGCACTGCAGCTTTAAGACTAATAGCCTATTCTGATGGTGTTCGTGATAGTACTCTGCACAAGAGGGGATTTGTTTTATTGCTTGTAATGAAAACAATTAATAATTTGTTTCTAGATCCAGTGTAAACTTCAAGTAAAAGGAAGCACACATTTTATTGCAAAGCCATTCAAATGTATGTTAATATCTTAACTGTACACATGAATGTTAACTGTACTTAGGCTGACACAGTATAACTCAGCCGCTTTGCATTTTTTGCACCACTAGTGTCAAGACAAAAAATTAGCAAAGTTGTCCCCATTCTTCACCGATGTATGTAAAAAACTTCATCTTTCACGTTCCCCTCCAGGATGTCTTTTGAGGATTTCAAGAAGAACTTCACAAAGCTGGAGATGTGTAACTTGACCCCCGACACCCTGCAGGGTGATGAGAGGAACAGCTGGACAGTGTCGGTCAACGAGGGTCGCTGGGTCAGAGGCAGCTCTGCTGGCGGCTGCAGGAACTTCCCAAGTAGGATTTAAAAATAAATATTCCTCTTAAAGCCAATATTGATCACATTCTTTCCCACGTGGCTCGTGTGTTTAAACTGCTAACATTTGACCCCTTGTTGCTGATTTACCTTTATTGTGTTTTACAGACACATTCTGGACGAACCCTCAGTATCGGCTGCAACTGTCCGAGGAGGATGACGACCCAGAGGACGGGCAGGCGGCCTGCACTGTCGTCGTGGCTCTGATGCAGAAAGGTCGAAGGATGCAGCGCCATCAAGGGGCCAAATTCCTCACCATCGGGTTTTCCATCTACGAGGTATTGATCACATGAACACTAAATCTCTGCATAAGTTGATGTACAATCGCTGGAGTTTCATTTCTTTAACTTCTTCTTTGTCTCTGCAGGTGCCGAAGGAGGTATGGCCATCTTGAATAAGGACTTTTTGATGAAGTTTGATGGAATCAGTGTTTCACAGTATTGACATGGATCTACGGAGAGTCGTGTGTGTGTGTGTGTGTGTGTGTGTGTGTGTACCATTGACTATTAACTAGCTGCTAGCTGTAGCTTCATATTTACTAAATATAAAGCTAATGCCAGTAATCGGTTAGCTCAGTTTAGCAACTTTGGCATTTTTACATTTTAAACAAACAAGAAATGACATCTTAAGGTGTACCGGCTACCCTGTTTCCAGTCTTTATGCTAAGCTAAGCTACTCCTCAACTTTCTCGTCTAAGTCTCTGCAGGAGAGCCCTCATTTTTTACCTATTCCTTTGCTTTCAATACCTTCTCTGCATTGACTACTTTCCTCATTTTAAGAGTTCATTCCCACCAACTGATTTCTTCCCATCCATAGATGTGTGGACAGAATCAACACCTGCAGAAGGACTTCTTCCTGTACACAGCCTCCAAAGCTAAATGCAAGACCTACATTAACCTGCGCGAGGTGACGGAGCGTATCCATCTGCCTCCAGGAGAGTACGTCATCCTCCCCACGACCTTTGAGGCCCATCAGGAGGGAGAGTTCATTCTCAGGGTCTTCTCTGAGAAGCAGAGCACGTCCGAGTAAGGATCGCTGAGGGCGGGGCACCGGCCATATCTGGTGGTGCAGCCGATGTTATTTTAGGGGTTGTTGACAGCAAAATTGGATAAAATAGCAAAGCCTTTAATTGAAGGCCATTATCAAGGAATAGCTGGAATCCTAATGTGTCTGTTTTTCCTCGCAGGGAGGCAGAGAACACAATCGGGTCTGACCAAACGCAGGTTTGCAACAGGATTAAGGAAGTAGTGGGGTAGAAATATGTTTTGATCATTCTGACTGATATTCCAGTGGTGAATTTGCTAAAACAGAGAAGTAGGTTCACTCTTAATGTCTAAAGAAATATATATTCGACATGGTCTGAATCACTTTCAGTGGCAACTTGGTATTTCTGGTCTTAAAAGAGGCTTGACTATGAGACACTGTCCATTCTCTTAATATTTATATTATATTCAAAAGGGCCTGCTTTCTGCTGCAACACACTTTCTTTGTATCATTTTGAATTAAGGGGGACTTGGATGTAGAACAAGAACTCTAGGACTAGATTAGGGTTATTCATTTATTCATTTTCTCAGACAAATACTCAAACTCACAGCTCATCACACAAGCTGAAATGCTGTTCCCCCCTAATATTGAAAACAATGTTGAAAAATGTGAAAAACAACAACAAAGACAAGATTAATCAGTGTCTATTCCTTGTGAGTGACAATCGTTTTCACCCTTGTATTTCTGTAGTCAAGGGGTGTAAATGATCTTTTCCATGGAAGAGCACCAGCTGAAATTGTCTATGACAAAGTCCATAGTGGGGACATTTCTCTGACTTCCATAAAGGTTTTATACCCACAATACAGAGAGAACTGAGACACTAACACTAAAAGCAACTATTCTTAACAATAAGCTTCCCACTTCCTCTTGAAGAGGCAAAACATATGAAAAACACCTAAATATTGCAGTGCAGTCCTACCGTCTGAAACACCCTTTCACACTGTGTATCAGTTTGAATTTGATATGTTGTAAACCCCAACTGTGAGACATACATATTTCATCAACCTTGTTTTTACTCATTGATCTTCTCACATGAGTAACTAACAGACTTGAACAGCATTTTCCTCCTTTTCATCTCATTTCATCCTTCTGTCCTTCCTTGTGTTATTGGCCATCAGCAAGACAAGAAAAATAAAGAAAAGGTAAAGCACGCATGTGGCAATAGCGACGTTAGATGGCTTTTAAACTCCGCTTTCCCCACTGCTACTCTCCCTCATATGTTGGCCACTTGTGTCATCATTGCATATACTGTATAGATTAAACCAGTATAAATTAACTCTCTCTTTTCTGTTTCTGTTTGTCCTTTATAACCCGTCTCTCCTCTTACTAATCTCTGTCGTTGCACACATGCCAGCCTATTGTATTTGTGTCAGACAGAGCACGAGCCAACAAAGAAATCGAGCATGACGGCATTCAGGGGGAAAAGAAGAAGAAACCAAAGGTAAGGTGTGGCAGCCACGCAGCAAAGAGCTCGTAGTGACCTTTGACCTCTCGTCATTTCTGGAGACTGACGGCTCTGAAATGCAATCTTGACGAGGTCAAATGACGAGCAAATAACAACTGAGTTTGCAGCCAACTGATCTCGAGTTGCCCAGCTGCACCTGTTTTCCTTTAAGGCCTCAGTGTACACAGGCCGAGTTGTTTGTGTTTCTCTAATGTGCTGCTCTCCTCGGGTGCTATAATGAAAACCATCCAGAGCTGACAGCCAGTAAATGTAGTGTTATTTATAGTGCAGCAGAAACACAAGGGAAATGGACAGAACCAGTTCCATTACAGTATTTTAAGATCCCTGATCACCAGATAAAGACTTATCGATAGATAAAGTAGCCATTCCTTTCAAAATCAGAAATCAAAGTCCCTCTTCAATAGGATGAAGGTAATCAATCATCAATTCTGTGCAACAAAACCAGAAAACAATAACTGCATATTTTGTCAAAATTGCCTCGACATCCATTTTACCACATGAATTATGTTAAACAAGACAAAAAATGTAAAACATGCAAAAGAGAGGCATCTACACCAAACCGCATTGACTGTACTTTAAGCTGCAGTCACAGCTAGATTTAGCTAAAGCTAACGTACAACTTGTTTTTAACCTGCTTCCTGTAGTTAAAAAAATCTATTTTGATCCAATATCTTAGTAGTTGAGTTTGTTATATCGCATTAAACCAAATGTAATCACAATGAAGAGAAAACGAAACACCAGATAAACTAGTCCTACTGAAGGCTACAGCTGAGTAGACAAGCTTAGAGGCCCTTTGCCTTGTGCAAACATATTGTCCAAACATACGATAATCCTCAGAAAAAACATAAAATTGAGGTTTTTCAACTTATAAAGCTGTCGCGCACTTTTTGTTTAGGATACCAATAACTCTCTTTATGAATTAAATGACATTACAGGTCATTTAGCAGACGCTCTTACTTCTCTTTTACGTGTCCTTCAGCAAAAACTCCTCCAACCAGAGGAGGAGACCGAAGAGGAAAAACAGTTCAGAGCCATTTACCAAAAGATTGCTGGAGAGGTGAGTACAGAGCTGAGAGGAGATAACACAGGACTGTATTGATATATATATATATATATATACTGTATATATATATACATACATGCAACAAAGCGTTCCTCCCTTCTTTAGGACATGCAGATCTGTGCCAACGAACTCAGGGCAATCATGAAGAACGTACTCTCCAAACGTGAGTACGCTGGAAAGATTTAGATCATTATTATATAGTGTGTCATGTGATCGATAATATCAATAATAGCAGTCCTTTTCCACAGATAATGAAATAAAGACTGAGGGCTTCAGCCTTGAGACCTGTCGGAGTATGATCGCCCTGATGGATGTATCCTTCCAGTTGCTCCAGGAGTTTATGACGACAGATAAGCGTCACAGGGAGGTGGCATCAGCAGGTTATTGGTTTGAATCCCTCTAGTGACCGAGAGCCGTACATCCTCAGTTACTCAGTGCAGCCCTCCAGTGGTAGAACAGGGAAACTATTTTTCCTAAATACTCTACTAAAGCAAAGCCAAGGTTAAAGGGGTAACACGTCTTTTACATAGCAGTAGGGCTGTATATTAATTCAAAGCTTCATTCACGTTGACATTCAAAATGAAATCAACATTTAAATGCTGCATATATGCAAATGCTTTCCTTTATTTTCTTGCATCAATATTTATTCTGTTTAAACCAGGTATTTGTGCAGAGTTGCAGATAAGGATTAAGCTACACTAATATTATTATCATTATTATTATGCTTTTTGTAGATTTAACATTCCAGTGGTAGTTGCGTCCGATTGTTTCCAGCTCGTGGGATCCAAAGATTTCCATTAACTCCAGAGCGTTGAAAAGTCTTTTTTCATCTCAGGAAATATTCTGCTTCAATCCATATTTGTTGGTGTTTTTGTTAGCAGTCAAAAGACACTATTCATTTCTCTGGCTCGCCGCACACAAAGGGAGACGAGAAGCAATCTACCAGCATAGCCTGCTGCCCATATGTATTTATGTTGACGAAACTGACAAGTTATATACATTAAAGGAAGTTGATTGAAAAAACCCCCCAAAAAAACAAAGACATTCTCATTTAATCCGATGAATCACTTTATTCAAATTCAGGATTTTTTTATTTTTTTTTTTTTATAGGGTGATGACATCATAAAATATGATGACATTCGAAGCGTCATTCATAAACTTCGATAGCAGCTTCGGATGTAAAAAGAATAAATTTGCCGCAGCCCTACTTATCACCTTTAAAATGTGCTTGACTGACTGGGTTGATTTTTCCACAACTGACCCTCTCTCAGACTGATGGGACGGGAAAGCTGAACCTGCAGGAGTTCAAACACTTGTGGAAAAAGATCAAGGAGTGGCAGGTGGGACCGTTTTAAACACTTTCGAGCTTCTGCTCATGTTTAAGACACATCTGACCGTCTTGTCTCCTCGTGTGTTTCCAGTTGATCTTCAAACGATACGATAAAGACAAATCCGTCTCCATCAGCAGTTTTGAGATGAGGAACGCTGTTAATGAAGCAGGTGAGCAGCATGAACGTATTAATCACACACGATGTTTCTCTATGCGTACGATGTATTTACAGTTTTAGATTCAATGCTTTTCCAGTGGATTCATTCCATAGCAACTCAAAGACCTCCTGACCTCAAGTCAGTATTTCTGTAAAAAAATTCATCATCATATTCATGACACCAATACTTTTTAATCATGTTTATTTATTTATTTTTTTTAAGTTTGTGTATTCTAAGCCTCACCAATTGCTTATTTTTCACTGGATTGAGTTTCAATTGGTACTAAACATCCAAAAAACCTGAAGGATCATTTGCAACTTGTATTCATAAAAAATGTATATTACCTCATCATTTAATAATCTTTAGGCTTAGAATACACGCAATGAAAAAGTTGAAAAAAAACTTAAAAAGTATTTAGAGTGGTACTTTAAATTGTAATAAATGTTATAGACATAACATAAGATCATAATAAAACTGTATAAGGGTTAAAAGCCTCTTGTTAGAAACATTTAATATAAACTGCCCATGATCCTAATCTGTGTTTTCTCCACATGAAGGGTTTCACCTCAACAACCAGCTGTATGACATCATAGCCATGCGCTACGCAGACGAACACCTCAACATCGACTTCGACAGTTACATCTGCTGCTTTGTGAGACTAGAGGGCATGTTCAGTAAGTGCACGCCCCTGAGCTTTCATTGATTTTATTTCCTCATTCTTAACGGAATCATCCCTAATAAAAAATACAGAATATTTTACACTTTTTATGAATCTTTGCAGGGTCAAATTTAACTTGTCGGAGCCATTTATTGCAGCCCTGCATCAGTTCCAGTCGTCAGTTCTATTAAGAGATGGATGAAGACATGACTTTGTGTTTCTCTTGCAGGAGCTTTTAATGCCTTTGACAAAGACGGAGATGGAATAATCAAGCTCAATGTCCTGGAGGTAAGGCCGTTTTAGTGTTTTTCACAACATTATATTCCGTGCCTTTTGCCATTTATATGTTGTCGCACACAGTATTACCTACATTTTCTTTGCGAGACATGCTTATGATGAAAGGCATCAAAGTCCCTTCTTGACTTCAGAAAGTATGAAAGTAATAGTTTGGCAAATGTTCCCAATTTAAGGTCAACTTCAAGGTTCTTCCAGAGCTTTTAAACATATTACGAATTAATTCTAAACAAATTCAAACTTGCTTACAAGTTATTCTGTCCACTTATCAAGACCAAAATGATCAGAAACGTCTCACTACATGGTGCGATACAACAATACAAAACCACAAAGTACAGCATCAAAACTGACCCTGTATTACATAACAATTAAAAGCGTCTTGCAGTTTTCTGGTCACTCAGTATGTGCTCTAAGTATACTTTCAAAATAAAACCCTTTATGCTAATATTTGTTTCTTTGTCCCTCTTTCCAGTGGCTTCAGCTGACCATGTATTCTTAAGTCACCTTCCTGACGCCTGATGTAGCTGCAGACACTTGGAGCTCACGTTCATGACTCAACTCTCTTGGACAGCCTTTTTAATTGTTTTTATAAAATATTTTTGCACAGATTTTTTGTGATTAGAACAAAATCGAAATCCTTGCGTCACAAATCGGAGGTTTGAGGATTTACCCAGTTTGCATGTGAACTCTAGATTTCTCTCATAACTCAAACTGTGATGGTTTAGATTTAAGGTCAATGTTATTTTAGCTTATTTTTAAGTGACTGACATCCTATCAGTAAGAAGCCGATTCCTGAAACGTCATCGGTGTTCTCGACTCTACAGCGCTAAAGTCAGAGCAACCTGATAATCACGTGTTTGGCATGAAGCAGCGATGGAAAGTGGAGCAAGTTGTTGAAGAATATTTGGTTTGTAAAGCTGAGCTAGACGTATCGGTGCTAAGAAACGCTTGGATATGAGAACTGAGGTGAACACTGGAAATTATGTTTTTTTTATTGCGTACATTAGGTATTAAACACAAATCAAATACACACTGTATAGTATAACATACAAGAATTAAGACATGGCTTTAAAACGGCATTGTTAGAAGTTACTCCGTGGACAGTTTGGTCTCACAACTTCTTCCTCAATTGCCCAAAATGAAAATGTTCAAATACGTGTTGTACAAAGCAATACAAGTACAATGCCTACAATAACTCTCTGGTAAATATATCAATGTAAAAGCTAGAAATCAACAGATGGGTTATAAAATGTCATGATGCAAAGCATTATTATTATTTTTTTAATCAAACCTCTCTGTCAACAGTAAAGTTCTCAGATGGGACATGAGACTGTGATATCAGGGAAAAAAATTCTGATTCTAAAAAGACAAATCTGACTGAAAAACAGGCGGGTAGAGATACCATTTTTATTCTTTATACAGAAAGTACAGGTTGCTAAATATTAGCCTAGGTTTTTTTTTTTTTGAAACCCTTTGTTTATTTCCACAAACATCTATATACGCATGTCCCTGTGAGGATAATCACAGGACTCAAATTTTGAAAAACTTTAGAAAGGATTTGAAATTCGTCCTGACGATCCCTTAGAGCCCCGACACTTCCTACAATTATCAAGTTGTTGTTGTTGGGGAATTCTAAAACATTTCAGATACTTGTACACCATCTTTAAAAGGGTAACTCCACACATTTTACACATTACAGACAGTTTACAGGTCTTGGGGAGAACAACTATATATGTGAAACAAAGTTGTATAAACCGAACTGTCGGCGGTCGAGTTGCACTGTGGGTATTGTAGCTGGCAAGTTTTAACAAGGGAGATGAATGTATGGAATAAAGACAATATCCCTGGTTCGGCTCCATCAATTTTGCTCTTTTTTTTTCTTCTTCTTTCTTTTTTTAAACTGTCCATCGTAAGTCCGATAATGTGACAGGATCGCAACTCTAAAAACGGTGGAATACTCCTTTAAAATAACTCTTGGGTGTGTGTAGACAGATGGTAACACACACACTGGGTGTTGAGATGTCATGTATAACTCAGTCAATTTCGTTCAGGTTCAGAGACTTTCTGGCATTTCTGCTCTGCTGTTCCTCAACAGTCAATATTAAACTGCCACTTCGGAGTCAATCACCAAAACAAATTTAAATGAGATCGATTCTGAAGGCCGGTCATATGATAAACAGCTTCGCAAAAGCTACTCTGGAGGTGTTTGTGCCAGTGCAGCATAGTTGTAGAAATGTTGAGAATAATTCGATTCGTATTTACGAATGACATTTCTGAAGAGGCTTACTGTATAATATGGTCATGAATTCACAGTGATACCAAAACAACTTGTCCATCAATAGACCGAGTAATGAATCCTTTTAGACATAATTAACGATGAATTACAGATAATAGATTAAATGTCTCAATGCTGTTATACAGCGGCTTCAGGGACCAATAACAAGCTGCTGGTCACTCACTGTCACAGAGATCATAAAGTACGCACAAGACCAAAGAGATGGGATCAGCACCTCAAAAGCTAGAAAACAACTGGAAAAATGTATATTACATTGGAAATAAACCGAAAATCTTGAAAAGAACTTTGAAATAAATCAATCAGCTGATGTGCTGTAATGGATGAGACTCCAACCTCATCTGCTGCATCGCTTCACCACCGCTGCTGCCGTCAAGGCTGCACTTCACTGTCGTTCTCCACGTGGCTTTGCATGTGTTCAGGCAGATTCTGCAGGAAAAACACAAAGGACACTGAGGAAGGGTTCTCATCCTGTTTTCTGCTGAGAGCTGCACATGTTATTACGATTCAACAAAGCACACGTGCATGGTGTGAAAGCATTCTGGGATAACACACTCTCACACATTGCTTAGCTAATGAGCTGATGGGCAATCTTCACCTCGTTGAAAATCGGATGGCGTCAGTACATTACCTCTTTAACAGACTGCTGTCTGTCAAAAAAAGTGCTGCAGCCTCTCCAGCGACACTTGACTGCCTGCAGGTTCGGGTTGCTGTGATCTCCGACGAGGTGCTGCGAAAGATGCTCTGCCTTGCCGAAGATCAGAGTGCAATTCTGCCACTGCACGGAGGGCAAAGGTCACAGACACACGCGTTAAGATGCCGGCCAAACAGAAATCTTACATTCATTAAATATCTTGTTATATGTATGTATCATTTTCTTGCACGTGGATCAGAATGAAGGCACCGATTACGTTGCTAGAAATGTAATTTATAGCACAATTGAGTCGTTACCCAGCAGCGGTAGTTCTTCAACAAGTTGAGCTTCACAGCTTGAACGGTGCCATCATAACAGCCTGTGTAGATCTGGGTGGGGCAGACAAAAGCTAGATGTTTCAACAATGTCCATCCACCAAAACGAACCTCTGATGTGCAAGTTAAGATTAAAAATGATGGCTGAGCCAGTTTTAGTCCACGTACCACACTCTTATGTACGGCCATGCACAGCACCATGTCACTGTGACCCCCGTACACCTGCAGGCTGTCATCGGACTGAAACACACAAATACAAAAGTTTAAATATAATAATATATAGAGGATTCCCCTGACGCACAAGAAGACAGATATTAGGTTTGATTTGAAAAAATGACACCAGATATCTGCAGGTTTCAAGTCAAATTTGAGATCTTTCTTCAAAAAAAAGTTGGCCTGATTTTACTTCACTTCTAACACTGCAAACAGAAACTATGGGCAGTCTGTAATTAGTAAAGCAAACAAAGCTTGTTTTAAATAGTTTACAATGGATGGTGAAGCAATAGAGATTCATATGCAAATATTAGCTTCTTTTGATTTGAGGTCTTAAGTTGAGAAAATCCAATACTTTCTCTTTGGTATTTTATCAAAAAACTAATTTTAAATACACAAATTAGTCACTCAGAAATCAGTGTCCACACATTATTGTAAACTTGAGTTGTAAATACTGTACCTGAAGCTCATAAACTCGGACCAGCTTATCCAGACAGGCCGTCACCATCACTTTCCCCAGGATGACTATTGATGTGACGGCATGATTGTGACCTTTGTAGATTCTAACCAACTCGCCCGTCTGCAAAATAAAGATGGACGACCAAAAATAAAAAAAGTTGACAGTGAGCGAATGAGGTTGAAACAGAATCAAACCAAAACGCAAACCAAGGAAGTCCCTCTGCATACATATAAAAGATTATTAATTTAAATGTAAACCTTTTTATTGTCATGTTGGTCACCTCAGTAGCTACATTTGTGTTCAGATTAATAGATTTGGGATGTTAAAAGGCATCAAAACAAACAGCAAGTGCCTGTCCGTCAATACTCGTGGATATTGTGACTTCTGGGAATCTTAAAGCACTTACGTGGATGTTGTGGGCATGAACAGATGTGTCGCTGGAGCCGCTGAAGACCAGGTCATTGACCACCTGAAAACAACAATGGAAGTGTAATTCAGTACGCCTGATATACGAGTGATAATCTCTTTAATGACACTTCACCTGCAAGAACTAGAAGAACTGACCCCTTTTAAACCAAATGTCAGTCAAAGTAAAGTCATATATATTGCAGCATTTGAAAGGAACAAAGTAGTTGCAGCTTGTAAATGTCACGTCTCATCACTTTGGAGATGTTTGTAAAGGCTTTACATGCGTGTCAACATCTGAATTTCCAATCATTTAGTCTCCTTATCTGGACAAAAGTGATTTCAAAGTTTAACAGTGCAAGTGTTCAGAAGTAGGATTATCTCCTCACCTTCATACAGAGTACAGTTTTGGTGTGGCCCTCCAGCGAGCGCAGCAGCAGGCTGCTCTTGGCGTCTCGTACGCTGATGGTGCTGTCGTAGGAGCCGACCAGCAGCACGCGGCGGGCGCCCTCCTGTGCTGTAGCCAGACAGCTCACACCTCGCGGGCCGTGGCACTCGAATAGATCCAACTGCTTCAGAGTCTACCGAGCGAGATCAGGATGAGGTTGAAGAAAGATATGGAGTTAGGTTTTATTTGCAGATATGAAAAACAACTTTTTGCCTGGTCCTTTAAATACTCTGGTTACAAGTCAAAAAAACTAAAACATACACTGACTAAAACAAAAGCCAGTTTTTATGGTTGTTTCAGTTTAGTTGCATAATGTTAGTGTTTATTAATGTTAAGAGAATAATAAATACCAACTCCTGCTACTGAAATGGTGAGTTTCTTCCCATGCATTACCAGAATGTCACTCACCTTTAAATCATAGCTAGCCACTGATCCGTTGGAGAGTCCAGCATACAGGATGTTCCAGGCCATGTGCAAACACAACACTCGGTCTGATAGAGTGATCTCCTCCAGACACTTCGTGGTCTAGAGGCGAGAAGAGAAAAAGAAATCAACTAAAAAGAAATTAAAACATCATCAAAGAATGCAAAACAGAAGATAGGAGGCAGCAGTGATCTTACAGAAGTGGGTGTGTAATTTAAACTATGGTGGTTAAAAAGCCATTAGCAATTCAATAAATAAATTATAACTCCTGGGTATCGCATCTTCACCACTAAAGCTGCTCTTTCTTGGACAAAAACAATATATGGATGATTCCCTGTCTAGTAAGGGTTGAAACGTCACATACAAATCACAAGGAGAAATGTGTATCACATCGTGGCTTCTCCGGATGTTTTCGTACCTTTATGCTGTAACAGCGGATCGTCTTGTCACTGGATCCGGTGAAGAGGCGTGCCGGCATGTTTGGGAGGGACGACACCAGCAGACAGTTGACTTTGTTTGTGTGACCTTCAAACACTGCTTGGTACTCCCTAGTCTGGATACACAGAGACACAAACATGCAGTTTATTATTTTCACAGATTATAATGCAATGGATCCCTTGTCTTTGCTGCTTGGTACGTCTAAAAAAATAATCAAATGTATATACAGTATATTAAAGTCAAGATAAATGTTAACTGCAGTCAGTAAAAAAGTCTTGTGTTTATAAGAAAAAAAAAACTATTAGTTGCTTTTTCATGGAGTTTCAAAAAGTAGAAACTTAACAGTGTTTTTGTTTGATTATATTTGCTTATTGCCTGAGGAAAGTTACAGTTGTCAGCAAGGACAAAGTTTGGCAAAAGTGCGTACACGGGCCGCGATCAACATACCACCAGACTGTAGGCCCGCGCTGTGTTGTCCCCTGAACATGTGTACAACCGGCCCTCGTGCACATGGAGGCTGTGGATGGGCCCTGCGTGATCCAAAAAAGCTCCGACAGACGGCTCCTCATTCTCAACCACATCAATGCACTCTGGAAAAAAAACAAAACAAAACATTGATTACGGTGAAAAACTCTCCTCGTTGCATCTAAACATGTCCTGTGACACATGATGCAGGAGAAACAACACCCACCTGAAGGAACACTGGCAGCGTTCGGCATAGGCTGAACTTTTCTGAGTGTCCAAGAGAGAAAAGTCAGCCACATTTCACACTTACAGGTACAGTAGTGCTCGTGATGTTTTTAAGAATTCTACACCAAACGTGATCTCACCTCTCATCGTCGTTAATGACAGCAACTTCCAATGGGTGTTGCTGAGACTCCTGTGTGCTTAAAGAACTTAACTCCACACTGACGCACTTCTGAGGAGGCTGCTGGTGGACTGGAACATTTTGTGCATCCTCTTTGTTCGATTCTTCGCTATCAATGACCACCAGGTCGGAGAGCTTCATCAGTTCGAGAGAAGAGCCGCTCACTTTTCCTCCATTCTCGTCTGGTGTTGAATCAGACGCATTTTGATCTTCTTTTGGGACAGAAGTGGAGACCGGCTTCTCTGCTGTCGGCTCTTTTTCTTTAACTGGTTCTATGCAGAGACTTCCTCCGGTCTCTTCCTCAGAATCACCGTCAGCTAACTGCACTTCCCCTCTCACTAAACTCACCGTCTGCTGCTGCGCAGATGATTGAGGAAAATGATTTGTATTTGCTGATGTAGAGCACTCTGTTTTGAGTTGTGTGAGAGAGGTGACAGCAGTAGTAGGAGAAGCCAAGTGTGGTGAAGGGAGCAAATCAGAGGGAAACAAGGGCAGAGGTTGGTTCGCAGGAGCCTGAAGTGTATCAGAGTTACAGGAGTCAAATTGACTGGCCTGTTCAGCTGTGGGTGGATGGAAGATTCCTTGCTTTACTGGAATGGTTGGCAGGGCGATGGGGCTAATGGAAGATGCTGGGATTGTGGGAGATGGTTGCTGGCTGGAGGAGGTGGGGAAGGCACTAGAGGAAGGAAGGGGAGAGAGTCTTGGCTGCACGGTAGCAGCAGCCCCTGCTGATAAGGTGGTGGCTTTCTCTGCTACATCAGATGATCCTGTGTATACTCCTGAAAGAGATTAAGAGAGAAAAGGTAAACTACTTGTTGCGTGAAGCCATTTGAAAGCAAAAGGTTAACTCTACTGTACCTTTCATCCCTTGCAGGATTTCAATGCGCTGGGCCCTCAGACTGTTGACCTCAGCAGTAAACTATAACAGCAGGAAGAACAATTTAATGTAAAAAGATAAAAAAGACACCTGAGGAAAAGGTAAAACAATAAATAACATTTTCTCTGTTTTCAGTAGTGGTGGTACCTGCTGTCTCAATAGCAGGAGTCTTTGGACTTCTGTGTAGGCAGCTTGGAGGGTATTGCGGACCTGGAACAGGGACTTGTCCAAATCCTGCAACGAGTGGCTCAGCTCATCCTCCCTCAGAGACACAGCCAACAGCTGGTCCATCTGGCCCTGGTCTGTTAGGTCAGAAAACAAGGGGAAAATACAAAAAGAGAGATTTATTGGATGACTTCATTTTAAAAAAATTTTTATCCGACAACCTGACTTGGTTCAAAACGACATCCATCTAAATAAATGTGAATTCATTTATGCCCTTATCAAATAGCCTTGTACCTACATGTGATGTTTGTATATTTACACTCCTACTATAAAATGATAATGCCTTAAAATGCCAGAAATCTTTTACAGCATGTTAGAATTACACATTATGGAACTTCGAATTTTAAAATAAACCACTCAATATATCAGAATTACCTTTGTTTGACTTTGTTTTCTTCTTTTTTCCACTTGGCTCCTTATCAGAAATGCCATCAAAAACACGATAATTAAATTTCAACAGTAAAAAAATTATGTTTCAGGTGTGCCCTACACTTAACAAGTACACTGTATACTACTCACCACGCTGTGTTTTCTCTTTCTGGCATTACCGGCCAGAAGAGAAGAGTCCATCTTCACAGAGACACCATCGACCGTCTGACTGCTGCAGCCTTCCTGTGCAGCACCAGGCTGCTCCAAAGGCTCCTGCATCTGAGAATCTGACTGCATTTCAGTGTAAAGGTCATAATATGTTGAGTCCTGGGGCAGAGGAGGTAGCCCCATCCAGTGTGCACCTGAAAGACTGCCTGGGAACGACTCCCATTGGAAGCCTTCTGACAGACTCATGTCATTGCCCTCTGCTTGTGTTGCGCTTTCTTGGTAAAACAGAGGGTTCGCCAACTCAATCCCAAACCTGTTACCACAAGGAATTAAAGCAACAGATATAACTATAAAAACTATAACTACTGTTTGGCAACAAAAGGCTAAAACTGATACAGTTGAAAACACAAGATGTTTACCTGGGCATGCCTTTGCCTTTCTTCTGCTTCTTCCTTTTCTTTCCCTTATACATCTCCCTCGGCTTACTCGTGGCCACTGAGAAGCTGAATAATTTATTATGGTTTGGGTTAGGCCCAGCCTCCTTCCCTCCCTGAATTTTGGCTGATTCGCTGGCAATTTGAACCTTGCGGGTGACTGCGGGTCCATTTGAGTCACTTTCAAACATTGAGCTCGTCTCACACTGCTGAGTCGTTCCTTGTGTCATTTTGAATGTTGCCTGCTGTGGCTTAGGAGGAGCAATGCTGGAGGGACAAACATCAGAATGGGATGCAGGATCAGGACTGTTGACCTGTGAGGATGTGGCTGCAGCAGAGGTGGTGTGAAGTGTAGCTTCTTTGCCGGAACCATCTGCCCGCTGCCCTGTCTCAGCTCCAGCTTGTTGCGTGGTGCCATCAGCCACCTGGACACCTGCCTCAGTGTTCTGTTTCCGGGCTTCACGGTCAGCTCTACACGGCTCCCTCACACCCAGCGCTCTTCTGATTTGCCTCAGCATCGCACTGACGTCGACATCCCTTATGGGAGCTGTGTTGGCGGTTTCATTTGCTGGAGCATGTTGGGGTGAAACTTCTTGTCCTGACGGAGAAGATTCTGCACTCTCATTTTGGCCATGACCAAATATGATGGCTCCATTATCAGGAAGGTGATCACTGGTGAAGTCTCCATCGTACGCCTTGTTGTAATAGTCATTCTGTTGGTCTGTTTGGGAGCTCTCAATTTCGTTGATTGTTGTTGTTTCAAAGTTGCCATCATACCTCATCTGTTGAGCTGATTGGGTGCACTGGTGACAAACCGAAGGGTAATGTAGAGTTTGACCCGCGGGCTCACCTGACAAACAAGTCAATCTTCCGCTTTGAGTCTGCAGAGTTAATTCTCCTTGGTGAAGAGGCCTTTGCAGACTGGACACTTTGTTCTCTTTGTTTTGAACAACAGCATTGTTTCGTCCTTGCTGGTAGGTTCCCTGTTGCAGTGTCCAATTGTTAACTTGTTTGGATTTGTCCGCCTTCACTACTTTGGACACCACCGTGTTTATTCTACTGGCCCCCTGTAGCATTTCTGCCCGCTTCTGGCCATCTACCTGCTTCTGCTTCTTCTTTTTCTTTTTCTTCCTGTAATTGGAAAATAAGCCCCAGTTATTAAACACATTACGTCATGGAGAGAATAAACTGCAAACAGATAAACAGGGTGAATTATTACTCCTCTTTTTTTAGGGTCTTGTTTCTCTCCAGGATCTGGCTCATGGTCTCTTTGCTCAGAGTCTTATACAGAGGGTGGGGCTTTGTCTTTTTAAACATCAAGCTCTTCAAGTTGGCTTTGTGTTGAGCAGTGGAGATGTGCTGAGCATACTCATTTAAACCCATGGAGGATGCCGTACACGCCTGACATTCATGAAATGAATCCCTGTTAATGGAAGAACATACAAAGCAACAACATTTTTGTCAGATAGGAGTAGATGCCAGAATCTCTGCTTTAAGCTGGTCAAGTCAATGCATGTTATGATTATATCTCAGTAAGGCAGGAAAATACTCTGGGGCTGGGTATAACTTTGACATTGTTGATAGTAGTATTTAGTAGTTTTTATGAGGAAAACTTCTCGAATGATAAGTTACTGTACAAGAATTTAGTCTAAAAAAAAAAGTACTCTGTGCCACAAACACATTTCAGGTGGCCTGTAGGGAGCTCTCCTGAATAATACAACCGTGATACATATTTTGCATAAGGTGTCTTAGATCATACTATGCCTCCAAACCGAAATATCTTATCAAGTTTCAAGTTCTTTATTATCATATGCGCAACAATTACAGTGAGGCAGTCGTTGGCAATGAACATCTTGGATCTCAGGCTCCCTCCAACAATTCTCATTAATTATGTATTTAAAAAATAAATTTATAAAAAAGGAAAAATCACTCAACTGAAAGATTTCTTTTAAATTTAAGACATACAATTGTGAAACTTAAAATATAGGGCTAAAATGTCAAATAAAATATCTAGAAGCATATTGTTGGAGACAGCATTGCAAACAGGAATGTAGTCAATGTATGCATAATGGGAAGTAATAAATAAACATATACGTTATGCGTGTTGTGTTTACCGGTGTAGTTTTGCATCCCTCGTGAAATATGATTGATTGAAAGAGGTATACACTTGTATATATCCGACAAATACCACTCACTTGCCCAGCACCGTCTCCAGCTCTCTGTGATGCAGCATACCATGCACGTGCTCTTGTGCTTCCTGTAGTTCAGAGACATGTTGTCCAGATTAAAGATAATTTAGAACTGTATGTTGGGGGGGAAAAACAGTACTAGCCAGATATTTTACTCATTTAAAAGTCTTTGTGAAGTTGGAGCCACTTACATCTTTCAAATGTATCTTGCGACACAACATACAGTAGTTGTTTTTGGCCTTCTGGGAGCGTTGTGCATTGTTGTTGTGGTTCTTCTTCTTCTTCTTCTTCTTCACAGGGGTTTGCCCCAGATTATTATGTGGTGTTTGAACCTCTGCCATTTCTGAACAGGTGAAACAAGAACGATAACGGGATTATTTAATGCTCGTGCAAAACTTCGTTTCAGATATGTGCCCAACTGCAATGTCCCAGTTGCATAATGTCACCGCAGAATAAAGCCACCGCAGAATAAAGCCTCTAGGGAATATAGTCTGTTGGTGGTATTTATGTTGTATTGGCGCAAGGGTGAGTGCTACACAGTTTATAACCAATATTACACTTCAATCGTGTAGTCTAGACTTAAAACGGTAGAAAAAACGTGGCCGTTAAATCAGAACTAGCCAACGTCCACGTTTGAGGCGGATTTACGTTCGACAGTTAGCTACAATTCCCACAAGCCATTGGGCAAAGTTAACGGCATCTAGGTAAAGTCTTAACGTATTATACTGAACTAAATATTAGGTTTTAGTTGTAAATATATCATAATTACCAGACATATTTCACATGGCAACAACAATCAACTGCAGCACAACCACCATGTTTGCTTACGTAAATTACGTAAGGTTTACGTCGGCCAATCGTTTGCTGAAGATGACGCCGGAAGTTTGGCGGCGGGCGAGCAGTCTTCTCATCAGATCTACAAAAGATAGGATAAGGCGGATTTGAGGCTTTTGCATCGGCGCTCGTGAGGGTACATTTACAGCTCTATGAGCTGCGGGGACCACCGTTCCGTGCGGAAGAGGAGTTTTTACCCCCCCCCCAAAAAAAAAGAGAAAATAAAAGCTGTGTGTTAGCTGTTTACAGTATTTATCGCCATCTGACCCCCAAAAAAAATAAAGTAGAGTAGAATAAAGTAAAAATGTGCAACGGCTGTGTGCAAAAGGAATACCCGGACCGGGTAAGTTGAGGCGACCGTTAACTAGTTCTGACGCACATAGTAAATGTATAGTTCACTTACTGACGTTATAACGTTACTGTAGTTAGCTAGCTATACGGAACATGTAAAGTTAGGTTAACAAAACGCCTCAAACGACGATGCCCTGTTATAACGGCTAAGTATAAAAGCCAGGGTGCCATTGAAAAAAGGAGTTAAATGTGATGGTCTTCCTGTGACTTCCTGCTCAGGGGAACACTTGCCTGGAGAACGGCTCTTACCTGATGAACTACCTGTGCTGCGCCAGCTGCCATCAGAGGGACTTTGTGCTCATCAGCAATAAAGCCACAGAGGATGACGATGGAGAGGAGATCGTCACATATGACCGTCTGTCACTCTTCTTTTCTCTCAAATCTTTACCAACCAGTATTCAATGTAGTGCAGAACAACCTTCAGATCATAAACGGTGAAAAGTATTTTCTGATCGTTCGTGCACTTCCGGGGCTAATTTTCAAGTTCCTATTTGTTCAATCTAAGGGAAATCTTAATGCTGCAGAATGCAGCGGTATTTTAGACAATAATGAAGTGTGGTAACTGAGAGATGTCAAAGATCACCGAACATGTGCACACTCCTATATGACTGCAGATTTTAGATTTCAGATTTGTGTTATGAGATATTCGTTTTAATTTTAGATAATAGCTATTTAAATGTGGGTCTATTTGTAACTCTTAGTCTATTTGCAATTCTGTGGTGTACATTGTTTTAATGTTTTATTGTCATATAGAAAATAATTCAGTGTTTATAATGACAATTGTCTTTATGAGCCTGCAATAATGCTGAAAGACTTTAAACTAATTCCTGCAGCCAGGTTCTAACATTGTGTGGGATTAGCCATTAAAGAGGGGTGACTGCAGTGAAAACAGCATATTAAGGTGTCTGAATGGTTTTGGCCATATAGTGTATTTCTTTCTTCCTCTTCTTGTGAAGAAGAAAGAAATACCAGAATCTTTCATAACTCACCAAAAGTCTGTGGCTATTGTTGATAATCCCAGCCTTCTATAAAAAACCTCATCCAAAACATGGTTAAAAATAATCCACTAATGTCCATTTCTCCTTCCAGATGTTTGCAAAAATTGTGACCATGTCATCGCCAGGCATGAATACACTTTCTCCGTGGTTGATGAATACCAGGTAAAGTATTTCTGCAGTGGTTTATAGACCATAACTAAGTAAATTCATATGTGAGGAAAATTATTCTTAATAGGGCCAAACTTGTTATCTAACATACTAATTCAACAGTATTCATGGATAGGTGTTGTTGCCACTGCTGTCTTTTAATACGCATATTAAGTCTGTTTTGTGTTGTCCAGGAGTACACTATGCTCTGCATGCTGTGTGGAAAGGCAGAGGACTCCATCAGTGTGTTACCAGATGACCCAAGACAGTCTGCACCTCTCTTCTAAACCTCAAACCTGCAGGTCATGATTCACCTTTTGATCGAGTGTCACCACCACGGACGTGTTGCTGGCTGATGTCTTCGGGGTTCCAACCCTTTTTATCTTACGTTCAAAATGTTATGCATGTCTTCAATTAAGTTCACCATATTTTTAGTCTTTGCCTGTTTATAAACTACTGTATGCTGACATCAGTCGAACAGGACATATAACATTTTATAATCCTCAATGACGACAACAAATATTCTGTATGTGAATTGACGATGTACTGTAAATAAACAGTTTTTACTACATTATATTACGGGCTGCATTTTCCTGCTCGACACATCATATCTGATGTTGAAAAGGCAGAATTAGAAAATAAGGGATCTTACCATGCAGATATATAAATGATATATCTAAAAATATATATTTTTTTCATTATCCAAAAATTGCTAGAATTTGTAATGGTTGGTTAAAATGTAAGGATTTTTTAAAAACATGGTTCAAAAGTATTTTGCTAAATGCCTTGCCTCTGAAATAGTATGGCTCATAGCCACCAAACCGTTTAGCACATTTTGATGATGTTAAACCCGGATGCTGTGCGGTCCTAATTTGTGGCAGACATAATCCAGTCTTCACAGCTATTCATTTATTTGTGAAATTGCTTCAGATTGAAACTTCATTCTTGACCTTGGAAAAGGATGTTGACAAAAAAATAAATAAATCACCACAAGGTCAAGAATGAACTTTTAAACATGCAGGTGTGAGCTAACAGACAAGAAGCACTGTGCTCAGAAAATTTTAACATTTCCACGACAGCTGTTCAAATTTAAAATCTCCAGGACAGCTACAGTCGACCTTGTTGCGAGATTCTTTTTAGTGAATTTGCTTGTTATAGTGTCAACATCTGGCCATTTTTGTAGTTTCAGTTTCTTGTGTAGCAGTCGAGATTCATGTGCGACCTGCAGCTGCTTTACTGCACAGCTCATATCTAATACATCCATTTCCTCATGTACATAAACACTGATAAACCTGGTTGATGATACGTTTTCAGAGTGGAGACGGTGTCACAAGAAAGCCCGAAGAATTATTTATCTTGCCGTTACTTAAAGGATTTAAGAGCTCAACACGTTCTTTAACTGTGTGTCAATTACTGCCGATACATTTTAAACGTTGATGGATCACAGCAGATGGGGGAGCGTTAGTTTCACTCTGTCACCCTGGACCACCCCCCCGATTCAGATACCAGCCTGTCAGCAGTCTCTCCTCTGCTTACCGGGACGTCTAAGAAAACAGCTGCTTCCAGAGAATTTGACAAGTGCTTGTTCTCAGGGGACATATTGCAGTCCGACTGGTGTGACTTGAGTTTAACTTGAGTAGAATAAAAAAATAAATAAAAAACACTACTTCCTCATTTGAGCATGTTTAAATCGAGGTTTAACTGCCTGCTTTGACTGTCTTTTCCCATTTATCTGATCACTGACAGGGTTGCTAAGCTTGGCACAACTTGGGCGCTGTTGTTGCCGTTTCCATCGGCATTAGTGCCACAAAACATATTCAATAGACAGACATCTTAACACAACGCAAAAAAATACAGAAACTATCTGCACGACACTAGGAGTGAATGAGGAAATTGTGAGAATGTAAATGCACTGACCCTTTGATCACAACTAAAAATTGCAGCAGGTGGAGCCAGGAATTAATATTTGTTGACTTTGCTCATTTTAATATATATTTAAAACTGTGCTAAAAAATAAAATGCAACAACAATCAGACATGATGAACAGGTTCCATTTTTATCAGTTTTCTTCCTTTACCATCCACGTGATGTAAGAAAGAAAATTGCACATCGTTGCTGGTCTACATTATGATGTTTTTTTGATCATAAGCAGTTCAATAAAAATACACATGTCATAGCGGATTGTACAAATGAATAAAATAAAAAAAAATAATCATTTGCAATGATACTCATGCACTTTTACAATACTTAAGTATGAGTGCACTTACACGTACATTCTAATATGCGGATGCCTTTTGCATGACAAATATTTCCTAGCAAAGTAAAAGCACACTACTACACGGTGATATGCCAAATGAGCAATTCATTGTCACATACAATAATTAATTCAGCTGTTTTACAGGGGTGAGGTCAACATGGAGCTGCATGCCCTGATTCTGTACATGAATGCCGATGTTGGTATACTGCGTGTGGTGTGATTTACTATTAGTGTTCTTAACGTGACTTCATGGTTTCTATTAGTGTTTACTATTTTCCTCATGGTACATATCTACAATTAGCATAATTTTTACAACCCTCAAGTATTAAACATTATCTTTTTGGTCTCATATTAGGCCTATATGGAGAGTTAAGAGAGGAGTGAAATGAGAGGTAAGAGTTGGCAATCTTAAGGTTTTCTCAACCTTTTTGTTTCAACTGCAGGTATCAAGCCACATCGTCAAGTGTTTAAGAGACACATCCAACAAATGAATAAATAAATAAATACATTTTTATACATTTTACATTACATACAGTACATTCCCTTGAGTATATACCGTATTTACACATGCTATCAGCGACTGGAAGTGAAACAGCCTCTCGCTACAGTTGCACCATCCCGATCAGTCACTTGTGTGTCAAATACAGTCATCGACTCACTTTGCCGGAGCCTTTACCCTCGTGGAGGAGACCCCTTCCCCTGGAGCTGTGGACCCACTGACCCTGCACTCCGGACCTGTCATGTGGGTGAGCCTGCCGAGGAGGAGGGGAGCCGGAGAAGCTAGATGGAGAGCGGCTGCGTCCCTGCAGTACCCCGCCCTCCCGGAGCTCATGGCGGGAGGGGGAGGAGCTTAGTGAGCGCTGCAGGGAGGAGGAGGAGCTGCGAGGGCGAGGAGGAGGGCTGAAGAGCATCCCAGTTCGGTCCTGCATCAGCTGAGTCAGACTTGCCAGGAAGTCTGCGTCACTAGTGCTGCTGGCACGCACTCTTAACCGCCGTCTTCTGGAGAAAAGAAGACAATATGATTACAATTCTGTACTTACACTTACAGGGGGCGTCCACCAGTCGGAGGGTCGGTGGTTTGATCCCCGGCCTCTGCAGTCAGCATGTCAAAGTGTCCTTGGGCAAGATACTGAACCCCAAATTGCTCCCGATGGCCAACGGTGTGTGAGTGTGTGTGAATGGTTCTCACTGATGAGCATGTGGCACCTTGTATGGAGGCCTCTGCCTCTGTATGAATGCGTGTTGTAAAGCGCTTTGAGTGATCGCAAAGACTGGAAATGTGCTATATAAATGCAGTCCATTTACTTGTTATTTTGAGTGCATAAGTACGTTCACATCTTGGCTACGTAGGGGATGGGGACGGGGAGGGACCAGCAGCGGTTGCAGTTGATCCAGTGAACACTATACAAATATAAGTTATACATTTTTTTCCCCACTAAGTACCAGTACACTGTTGTCGGGTAGAAGCCATCAGTATATCTATTGGGTTAATTTAGCAGTCTGTAATGATTTAGTACCGCAAACAATAACTCTGGTGAGTGCACAACAGCCGATTTGACACTACCCTGACGAAATTCACGGACTACGCAAGTAAGTACAGCGTGTATATGCAAATCATTTTTACAGAGTCATACCTGTTGTCCACACACGGGCGGATGGGTGGTTTCCCAGGAGGTGGTCGAGGCAGAAACCTGCTAGTGAGTTGCTCCGGTACAAAGGTGGCGCTCACAGGACGGGGGATCTTACTTTTACTACCCGATGAGGAGGACAGAGAGAGAGGGTCTTCTCCTACACAGTCGGACCTGGAGCCTCGCTCCGAGAAGAGCCTGTCTCTCGGCAAAGCGCAAGGCAGGTTGTCACAGGACAAAGATGGGGAGGGTGAGTGGGTGGGGGAGCCCGGGACTGGACTGCTCCAGCGATGACGCCTCTCCATGTTGAGGTCCCTGCTCGGAGAGTCCAGGGGGTTGCAGGGGTCTCGTACTGGGATTCGACTCAATCTAGGGGACAAGGGAGAGTCTCTTCTCCTGAGCAGAGCTGGGGGCGGAGAGGAGGAAACGGTGACGGTGCTCTCCATAGCGCCTCCTGCTGTGTCAGCTTGAGGCTGATGATTCGGCTCCGAGGAGCGATCAGGGAGACCAGAATCACTCTCTGGGTCTCTGTCGTTTGTGAGATGAGCAGTGTGACCTTTGGCTGAGCTTGGCACTGGAGCTAACTCCAACCTCCCTCCATCTTTTAAGATTTCCTCTGGGAGCTTTTCGGATTTACCAGATGGCGCCTCTAGTGGTATTGCATCGCTCCTCTCCTGTACAGGGGACTGCAGCACACAGCTAGAGGACTGGGGGGGAAAAAAGTTTAATGATTGTTACAAGGTATGACCTTGAAAAGTCCAAGTATGTAACACAGAACTTTCATCCATTTCATCCTATTTTTTATATAAAACTTTGTCATGTCTACATTTTCAAACAATATTCGTAAGTCCTAAGTACATCCAAGTCGTAAACGTGCTCAGAATCATGAAGAGTTTGAACAAATCTACTTATGCTGCATTATGCTGTGTGCTCTCACACACGTCAGCAGAATGGGAAGAACAGGAAAAACGCTCCTAATATGACTCGGTAGTGTTAATTTACTTTTCTTAGGTGGTTAGCCCTAATGCTAAGCTTTGAGTCACACCAGATAATAAGCCTAAATGAGCTACTTTTGTTGTGCTACGTATTTATAGCAGTTCATTACCAAGTGAAAATAGATACAAACAAACAGTGGCTGAACAGATTGTATTAGTGTCAATATTTGCATTAGCTACATTACCCAAGCTGCTATACTCATATTGTATACTGTTGTACTTAGAGCCTATATCCATACATCTTTTTATATGAATGTGTATTGTACACATTTCTTTTTTATGGTTCACACTACATGCGAGTGACATCTTTTATGTACTGTATATTGTATATTCTTAATCGCATAACACTGTATTGTTAATTTGGATTTAGTTTTTTGTGTTTTTAAATTGAGTAAAAATGTATGTGGTTCCTATACAGATGAAGACAAACTTGAACTCAATCTGCTGATGAAGAACCCGTAAAATGGTCAAAAGCCTGAGAACGAGAAAGTTAGTAGAGCTTCATTAGATCAATTTCACAATGCTGCTTTTAGTTCATTCACGACTAAATGCTTGGTCACTAAAGCGGCAACGATTAGTTGGCTAATCGACAGAAAAATATGAGAACAAAAATTCATGCTTTTCACCGTTTTATATCATATTGAACTAAATATCTTTGGGTATTGGACTGACAAAACAAGACATCACCTTGAACTTTGAGAAACTAGGATTGAAATTTTATAGACCAAACGATCAATCTAGAAAATTATCCGGAGATTAATTGATAATGAAAATAATAGTTAGTTGCAGTCCTATTGGTCACCCCTACCTGGTCCATCTGGGGTCTTCCCATAATGACTGAGGGCATTTGTCCCAGCATCCCCGGCAGTCTCCTGTGGCCCAGTAACCACGTTCCGGGCATGGACATCTGTGACAGGACAGGACTGCTCGGCACCACTGCAGACTGGCCATCCTGCGTCTCAGAGGACCGGATCTCCGTCTCAGCGGGCGTGTCCCTCCCAGGCTTGTCCTCATGCAGGGCCTCACCTGCAGGCTTGGCAGCACCAGAGCCGCTGCCTTGCTCTAGCTCCAGCATCACCCACTCCTGAGAGTCTCCCTCTTGTGGCACGGGACTGAGGTTCACGGCCACGAAGCCGCTGCTCGCTGCGCCCTCCTCTTGGTCAGGGGTGGCTGTGCCTGAGTGTTCCTCATTGCAGAAAGGCTGCTGCCCGTCTCCCATCTCAGGAATGGATTTCTCCCCAACTTGAGAAAGGACAGGGCGCTGTTTGCCCAAGCTGAAACAAGATATTTTACATGTTATAGTGAGTTCCTGTCAGTTTCCCCAAAAACTTTGCAAGCTGTGTTGAGTACTTACTAGGCCTCAAGGAAGCGTTCGATGGTGGGCTTGGGTTCGGGTGCGAGCCTCTTTTCAAACGCCAAGCTCTGACTGTGTCTCATCCTCCGGAGCAGCGGCGCAGCCCGCTCCAAGAACATGGTCTCTGACCGCACCCGTCGAGGAGAACTCTGCATGGAGCCGGTGTTGGGGCTCTGGTTCCCCTGGTTCTGACTGTGTTCATCCTCACTCACCACCTGAGGGGAATGAAGGACAAGGCGTCTTAAACACGTAAATATTGCATTCGTATCCCCAGAGAGAAGCTTTAGCAATCCATCTATTCATTTAAAGTGAAAACAGATAACTTCCTCCTCCCTAGCATTTCCAAGTAATATTATTGTTGGTGACAACCGGACCGCTTTCCGTTTTCCTCAGACCTACCAACAACACAGGACACACTGCGTTCCTTTCTGAACAGATTGTGCAACGGAGACAGCGAGGTCATATTTTCTGTCCATTGATATTTATATGAACAAGAAGATGGATCTACTTGTTCATATAGCATTAGCAACATGGCAACTGCTTGCAGCCTGTCTATTGTCCAAAGCAAGAAATAACTGTAAGAATCCCAATTTGAACAAGAAAGCCCGATCTCGGTGCGATGATAAAAGCTTCATCATCGGCATTGACAATGTGGGAGCAATAAAGAGTTTGCACTACGGGGCCTACTGGCAAGTCTGACTACTTATTAAATTTTCTTCAGAAGCATAGGCACAACTCAAGCGTGAACCGGAGGCATTATAAAGCGAGGCTTATAGGGAACCAATCTTAACACCAATGAAATCATTATTCTATAGCAATTACATTGTGCAATAAACACTTACTTCATAATGATAAAACTAAATAAGCTGTCTATTGCCACTTTAAATAGGGAGGCAGGCAGGTTTGCAGTAGATGTAGTAATAGAGGTTAACTATTATCATATCTCAAGGAAAAGTCAATGTAGTCTTGGGGAGAGTTTTGTGAATGACAACCACTGCAGTGCAGATAAACTACGCATCTCAATGCACAGGAAGAAAAGCGGTTACATAAGAATAATATGTCAGCAGTAGGTAGGAACATTTTACTCCAGAAAACTACATTGCCCTGACCTTCCTGATCATCGGCTGGACATGTTTATGGTTGCGGTTGCGGTCCATCTCTTCCCATACATCTGCGCCAGGGGTGGTTGGTGTGGGGATGGGGGGACAGTTGTCAGCGTCGCTGAGGCGCTCCCCTTGCAGGACATCCTCGGTGTTTTCCCTCTGCAGCTCGCCTGGCAGCATTGAAGCATTGGCCATTCTGTGGAGGAGAGGAGAGGGAAGGTCACCCTGCAGCTCGTTTCCACAGCACAATTTAGAGCAGCGATTTTCTCAGGGATCTCTGACTGTGCAGAATTCAAGTCTAAAAAAAGCTGCCGCTATATATTTGAAGACATATCCCACAGAGTGTGACGGTATTTTAAATAGCACCAGTCAAAGTGCAACAACAGGACAGCAATTAATACAATAAATGGCTACATGTCACTAGTGATAGAGCTTTCTCTAGCTGTAAATACCCCAAGTACGCCGGTGTGAGGCGAGTAAGCTGCTGAGCAGTGGTTGTTGCGGCATTGATGGTCAGCATATCCTCCGAATCACATTTCTCCCAGTCATAAGGGTCATTCTCTAGCACATTGTGGCTCTTCATAGCGTTCTCAAACACTGACATCAGGAGCTGTGACAGAGAAACCACAGGCGTCAGCATTTGAAAGCTGGAGAGGAATAAACAGTGTGTGCAAAATATGCCAAACAAGAGGAGGCCAACCTGATAGTCTGGCTTAGTGAAGTAGTCCAAGGTCAAGATGTGATCCAGGAAAGTAGTAAACTCTGAGGGAAGGTGTTTCAGCATGAGTCGGTGGTCATATGTTTCTTTTAGATTTCCTACTTGTTCCTGAGAGCAGAGACGGGAAAAATAAGAGTTTGAATGGATACACATGCAGTAAATTACAAATCTATACCGACAAATATATTAGAGGCACATACTTTGTCTTTGATTTTCCTCCAGGGAAGCTGACCAACCATGAATTCAACCAGCATGTAGAAGAGGGACCACAGGTCGTCGTGCCGGCCCATTTCCTACAAATTAGGATACACAAATGTGAGTAATTTCAAGGGTAAAAATAAACGTGAATAGCAGAGAGGGTTTTTGATCCGTGCTCACCTTATTCTTATGAGCATTAATTGAAGCATATCGCACAGTTCCTCTGAAGCCTGCCACAGGACGAGGCTGAAAGACAGAATAGAGATATAATATAATAAAGATATAGTCAAATGGAAAAAACTTTAACACGACACAATATTTGGCCTTTACACCAAGTATATAGGTCCTAACTAGCATTCTAACGTATCTACAAATATTATGTTAAAGGGAACTGGATTTGCTGTTTTAGCATTTAAACATTTTTGGGATGGTCATAAAGAGAGTCATAAAGGTCATGGGGGGGGGGGTCATGTGAAAGTTAATGTGACGACACATGAATTAAAATTCTAATTTGGTGTGAAATGTGGACATTTGTGTAACTTTAGCGAAGTATTTCTATCACCTGGATGACTCCCTGGTGATGTAAGAGTAAGTTATATGATACAGTGTCTGATTTTCATTTCTTGTAATAACACTTTTCTGTGTTAACATGCCACACCAAACCTCTAAGAGTTGACAGACTATCATTTAAACAGCTTCTCCGACGATAAGCATCTTGTGGGATTTTTTGATTTTAAAAAAAAGGCCAAAACGTTGCTTTTAAAGAAGTTGACACTTACTGGACGGACTTCCTGGCTGGAGTTGGTAAACTGTCGGGCCAATCCGAAATCAAGCATATAGCAGCATCTGCAGGTACTGGCTAGTCTTCCCATCGCAAAGTTAGACTACAATTTTAACAACAAAGAAAAATGACAAGCAAGTTAAACGATAAACCCTCGTACAAATTTACACACCATCCAGGGTTTCAGGTCAACTTACGGGTTTAATATCTCGGTGCAGGAAGCCTACGGAGTGGATGCTTTCAATGGCTTCTAAAATCTGTTTGCCAAGTCTTAACGTTGTGGAGACGGAAAAAGTGGCGCGGGTCATGGTTCTGCGCAAATCTGCCAGATTCCTCCCCTTAACACAGGAAATCAGTGTTCAGCATGGCACATGTCACAGAATGATTTGGTGTCAGCAACAAACAAAACACTTGACTAACATCGACTGGTAAAAATCCTACCTGGAGTTCCATCACCACATAGTTGAAACGATCATTTCGGCCACAGCCCACAAAGCGACACACGTGGTCTTTGCCTGTCAAAGAAACATATACTGCACATATAAACAGGTAGACTAGATGATCTCTGCTGCCATTTTTTTCATAGTAGACTACATCTGTATTCCCTATTTGTTTAAATCAAGCATTTATATTTAAATATACAAATGTTAGGTATAAATCTGTTGCAAACGCTGATTGTTTAATGTATCGAAATCACTGCTGGAATATTTCAGCGTTAGTTAGTTATATATTGACTGAATGGTTTAACACGCTCTACAGTGCTATTCTGATATACCAGGGTGTATTACTTTGTTTTGTGGTGACTGAAACACTGAACACTGCTGCTTATATCGTCAAAATGTTGGACAGCGCAGACCTCTGCCGAGGCTCTGCCCTATTTTGCAATGTTAACGAAAGACAAATATAATTTGTGTATCCAATCCGTGATTGGGATCCACTACAAAATTGAATGGATTCTTCCTTGGCCCATGCTACAGCCCCCCCAAGTTTCATATATATTGGACCAGTAGTTTCTCCTTAATCCTGCTAACAGACAGACATACAAACCGAAAACATGACCTCCTTGGTGGAGGTAATAAAACATTAACCTTCACAGAAAAATAAAGAGAGGTTTCACACAGTAAATGCCATGTGTACGTTTGGCTACTGCTAAGCCATCACCAACTAACTCAATTGACACAATGCGAGATGATGTGGGGTGTTACAGCCTGGCTAAACAAATTCTCAGGGGAACCTGTGCAATTTAGTAATTCTCTGGGAGTTTTCAGTTACTCTGTCACTGAGCATCCACTCACCCTGAAGCTTCTTCAGCACAGCCACCTCCATCTTCAGCACCTGTTTGGGTTGTTGAGCAGACTCCACCTTCAAGGCAACAGTGGCCTGGCTCAACTGATCCAAAACCTCGTAGATCTCCCCAAACCCGCCTCCACCTATCTTCCTCACCTGAAAAGAAGGGTAATACTCATTGTCAACCCAAAGTGTGATTGTGGAGAAATCATTGCGCGTCTCTGTTTTTTTGGGGGGGGGGTTTAAACATGACTTTGTGATTTCTCTTACCACTTTCCATCGGTCTCTGACCACGTCTGCCACTGACAGGATGTCAGTGTGCTCTCCAGCCCCACTCATCCTGAGTGCTCTCAGCTACAGCCTGCACCTGGCATCAGTGACGCAAGCCCCTCACTGAAAACAGATTTTAAAATTCAGGTCCATTTTCTCTTTGAAAATCACTGCACTCTGCATGCCACTGTGTGTGCAAAAGATGGGACAGAGGAAGCGTTGCTTGTCAAATGTTATGGTGTCTGACGGAAACATGTGGGGAGCACCATTTAAACGGCAAACGAAGGTGCGCTAACGTTACACCTCACGTCTTAATCATACAGGCTTACACAAGAAGGCGCTAATCAATGCTAGATGGTCACGAAGAGATAGCAGCTAGCATAGTTTGATTCTGTGCCAAAACACAACCAGGACTAGCGCAGTGGCAACCACTTGTCATAAATGGCCATAAACCGGTCGTTTGACGGGATTAGTCGCTAGGAAGCTAATCTAGCTGAGCGACGACTTCAATGCGGCGGCTGCGGTTGTCCTGTAAACAAGCTAACTAGCTTAGCATGTTTACTAAAGAAACCGTTAGATAGCACACCTCTCTTGACCTCTTCTTACCTCGCTTCGTTGCACCATTGCGATCCCAGTTAAAATCCAAACAGTCCCCATGCTCCGAGTCTGTAGTTAGTTAGCCATGTCATACCGAGCAGTTGTTTATTCTAGAAATGAGATAATAATGGTGATGGAACATAGCTGACGTTAGCTAGAGTTAGCCAGCTAGCCTGCTAGTGGATGGGGAGTGATGCCCCGTGCTCTGCCTCACAGCGGTGGCTGTGACGTCACAGCGCTAGTCTCTCCTGATTGAGCCGCAAACTCCTGCTGCATCCTCTGTGGAGCAACTCTGCACTAACACTCTGCACAAAATAACACGACGCACAGACAAACTCAATGTGTTCCAAATAGAGCAATGGATAAGGGAGGAAACACTGCATCACCAGCATTGTTGGGTCACCATTTGTGATTTGTTGTCGAAAAATAAGCCATCTGAGTAGCAGGGGCGTTGCAGGGAATTCTCATACTCCTGATAAAATATTGATATCCCTTCACCCCACCACACCTCACCACCACCACTCAGTGGCGCTCCCAGAATTTTCTAGGAGTGGCCTGATGGAATGACTGAACATCTTGGGGTGGCACAGCAACACCAAAACCCATAAGTGAGTTTCAGGAATTCCAATATGTTGTAATAGGTCACTGATAATGTGATGTGCATGGATAAATACCGGTACAGTTGACATTTTAAGTCCCACAACAATCCTGTTTTAATGTGTCATGTGTCTGTATGTGTTAGGAGATTCATTGTTTTTCAAAATAGGCTAGTTGTCATTTTCCTTAAAAAGACTAATATACAGCTTTAATTTGAAGTGATTGCAAGGAACAATACATTTATTGGGAACAAGTCTACTCAAGTTTAAAAACACCACGCAGACGCCTCACATATTATGCAAATGTCACACAAATGGAATCAGCAATTGTATCAGGGTGGCTTTGGCCTGTGGTTCCCCCTGGCCACACCACTGGCAGTACTCACATATTTTACTTAAGTACAGTATAATAAGTTACAATTAAAAGTCATGCACTGAAGATTGTTCTCATGTACAAAAGTATTAGCATCGAAATACACATGAAGGAGCCTACAAAAAGTACTCATTATGCAGAATGGCCCATTTCAAAATAATGCATATTATATTATTGAGTTCTAATTATTCATGCATTAATATGCATGTACGTGACTTTAATGCAGCAGCAGGATAAGGAAGATAATGAGTGCATAAAGCAGGTGAACATTTATTTGATTTAATTTGAGAGTTAATGTATTTTTCTCTCGATTCAGCCTCGTCAAAGTAAATATTTTCCTGTTCCAAATGTGAATTTTTCTTAATTCTTTGATTTTTTCTTCACTTAATCTAGACTATTTCCAATAAATATGAACTGACCAGAATGTGGTTATATAAATATATATATATAAAAGTATTTAAGTGTAATATAATTCCAATTATTTGTATTATTATTATTATTTTTTATTTTTTTGCAGTGCAGATTTTATTTTAGTTACACCAGGTGGGTTTTTAACAGTTGAACACCAACATTTTTAAGACTTTATAGATTATAGTAGAAGAATATGACACTTCTACTTGAAGAAGAAAACAATAAGTTGAATATACTAAGTGTACAACACAGTGTACGGGTATGCATCATTTCCAAAGTAAACTGTTTCCGTGTGATGAGCCGAGACTCCGCTTTCCGGGGCGGCCGTGACAGCGAAACGAACGTACACGGATACAGCGATGGGAGTGGCCAGACGATCGGATTGGATAACAGGATGTGAGTTGAGCTGTTCTGGGGTGAGGCGGTGCCTTCTGGGGTGCACAACTTTCTGCGTGTCTGCGCAGTTTCGCAGCGTTTCGTGTAGTCTGGATAAACCGAAACCCAGCGTGTGAATCCTCGGGGCTCGACAGCAACGTGTTCAAATCAGCGGAAATACCAGCGCAGGCCGCTGCACGGCACAGTTTCCACGCAGCCACCGTCTCATGTGCGGTCTAACTCGTTGATGCGGGGAGAAAGTTGTGGACATTTTTTTCCTGGAGTGCACGGTTTTGCGAATCGAGTGTGCAACGTTGTAATTACCGCGTTAATGAGCCTCTCCAGTCTGTCCGGATTTTGGATTATGTGCTATTGGGATTGTAAACTCGCCTGTTCGCCATATTGTGCGCTGTGAAACTCGAGGGAAAGTTGTCAGAGTTATGACATTTGCTGCGCACAATCCCTTCATGGAGCTGCATGCAGTCGACTTTGATCGAAACCAAAGTGACTCCATGGAGCTGGCCATGGAGAGCTCCGTGCACCATTGATAAGGTATATACACTGTGTTTTAACTCCTGCTATCTATCATGCCGTATTGCCTAACAGCTCTTCAGACGCTTCCTTATTGGTGTTTTTTTACATAACATCACTGGCTATCGCTCGGGTGATTGCACGAGCCCCTCCGTTTCCTGTATTTCTTGTTATGCCAAATGGCAGCTACACAGCCAGCGCCTCCTTGTTGCTGCTGTCTCAAAACTTCTTCTGCTTGTAACGTCCTTGTCTGCACGATCTGGACGGACATATCGACACATATAGGTTTTGCTCCTCCAGCGCCTAAATCAACAGACATGCTCTCTGGCTGATTTTCACTTTACTGACTGGGCTATTTGCTCGTGTAGGCCTCAGTTTCCTCTTTGCTGTACACGAGTGAAAAACGACTGAAAACTTTGTGTGTGCTTGTCTTCAGAGAAAAAGAAAGTGTCTAACCCTTCCTTTCTCTCACAAGGTCCGGCACCATAAAGAGGATGAGAAGAAAGGACAGCAAACCTCAGATTTGATTCTGGAAGGAGGGTTGCATGCTCCCCATCCTGCACTTTCCTTTGGGATTTATATTTCCTCCCAAATACCTCTGTATGCACAGTTAAACAAAGAATTCCTCAACCACAAGCAGTGAAAGCACACTACAGAGGCAGTGACATTGTTGCACGCTCAGAGACCGAGATTGAGAGCTCTGACTCCAACATTACCGTACAATATTACTATGAGTCTTCCCTCTCAAGTTAATACTGACAAGAGCGGCAAGCATCGCGCTGCAGCCATGAAAGAGCCTGTGCAGCATTCAGGGGAGGTTTATTATGGGATGGGACCTCCGGCTTTAGAGTCAAACCACACTGACTCTGCTAGCAGCTCTGCTGTTTACAACCCTGAGAAAGGGCCCCAAAGTCTACCGCACTATCAACAGGCTGCTCCAGTAAAGTGGATGCACCAGGACCCCGTACAGGCCCCCGGCTGGTCTCAGGAAGCTCCTGCTCCAGCCTGGGGGCAGAACTTTGGCCCCTATATGAGTGGAGTGAATGCCAGAGGTCAGATGGCATTCCACAAGGGAGTCCATGAGGGTGTAGCTCTGCCAATGGGGGGAGAAAATCAACTGCCAGGAGGACCTGTTGAGGTTTACAGAGATGCCACCCAGGCTCAGGCTCAGGCTCAGGGTAGGGGGCTTGAGTGGGAGCAGCATGCTGCAGCTGCAATGCACCAGGCTCAGCTGCAAGCTTATCAACACGCCCACAAAGGCGTGGAGCTCCAGGGTCAGCCCCATGTACCTTCTCACACTTTGCAGGGGTCCATGCTGCAGCCCTTCCAGACAACATTTAGGCCCAGCAAGCAACAGTTTTCATCAGGTTATTACTCTGTTTTTCCAGGGAACAAGGGAATACCGAACCTGGCGTACGGTGAGCAGCCTAAAACTCAGCAACAGCTGCTTCACCAGATGCAGCAGCAGCAACAAATGCACCATCATCATCGTCAACAACAGCAGCAACAGCAGCAGCAGTTGCAGCAGCAGCAGCAGCAGCAGCATCACCTTCAGTTGCAACAGCAGCAACATTTGCAGCAACAGCGGCAGCATCAAATGCAACAGCAACAACTGCAGCAAATGCAGCAACAGTATCACCAGCAACACATACAGGAGCGACAGCAACAAATTCAGCAAATGCAACAACAGCAGCAGCAAGTGCAACAACAAAATGTGCCACAGCAAGAAACAACACAACCACAGGTGCAACCAAAACAGCAACAAACCCAAAACTTTGTGACTTTTCAGCCTCCTGAGCCTGGTCCAGCTGACACCGCACCTAAAAAGGACAACTTCCAGTCAGTGGACCCAGAGACTCAAACCTGTGAGGCATCACCCGTGCCTGATCCATGCCCTGAAAAGGTCGCCACAAATCCCGCGGAGCCTTCAGATACACCGCCGGCTGCCCCTCGTCGTTCACGTCGCCTTTCTAGAGACGGACAATCTCCCCTGGGACCTCCTTCGACAAACATTTGGTCTCAAGCAACCAAAGATCGTCCACCACCCCAGAATGGAGTAGCAGGCACTCAGGCTGTGAAAGGAGGGGAAGTGACAACAGGAGGGGTCATCCGTAGGAGAAGGAGAGCGTCTAAGGAGATCAACTTGGAGACTCTGGCCCAGAAGGCGTCAGAAATGGAGTCCCTGCCTGCTAAAAAGGTCTTTCATCACATCGCCCTGTGGTTAACTATTTATTTATGTATGGCAATTTCACAGCAAACTAGCCATTTAGATGATTGTTTTACGCCCACTTTAGTTGAGTAAGAAAGGCAAAAGTAGCCAATCTGTGCATGTAAGAGCACATTTTCTCATCGGGCAAAGTTGGCGAGCAGCTGCGCAAAGAGGAAGAACCCTGTTTCTATACAGAACTTCCCTATGGTTTACAAAATCATTTTCTTAGGTTTGTTAACTTGATTCCAACAGCTGTGGGGCCTCAGCTATAGCAGGCTGTTTAACAAGTGTACAGTTCTACTATACACGACATTGTAGTGCCAGATACTGGTGCAACCCGAAAAGCTGCTGTTTTTTTGAAGATTCCTCCTTTTTGTATTTGAAAGATTGCTGTGATTTGATCGATGTCATATAGGTGATAAACTTAATGCTGTTATTCAGGCTTTAAAAGGTTGACATTGTAAGTGGCACACCCACGGGAACCGGCTTTCCTATTTTCTCTTAAGAAGCGGTGTTAAACAGACACCAAGCACAAAAACGACTTGAACTCTTTTCGTCTGTTTTTTTTTTTTTCTTAGCAAAGGGATTTTTAGTGCTCTACCCTCGGGGGGTTATCAGGCTTGTGGTACGTTTTTGTGCAAAGTGCACATGCTGGATTTACAGTTGGAGCGGCTGCATGTCTGCACACCTCCACATTCCTCAGGCTCCTTCCTAGTCATTCAGGGAGCTAGGGAGGGGCCGAGCTGTCAACCTGCACAGCTACACTCCTATACTTGTCAACACACACCAAACGGGTTTCATTTTGTATTAACAACCTGCCTCTGGCTGGTTAACAAGCTGCACTTTTGTGCCTTAGGAGATGAGATTCAAATGTCTTAACTCCGGTTCTTACCTTTTTGCGTGAAGTATAAATCATAAAATAGATTTATATGTTTCACTGCCACCGGTAGAATTTAGGATTGCTGACATTTTTATCAGCTTGACTAGACATACCAGGGAGACGTGTGCAAGGACCTGAATACTATGTAAATATACAGAAATATAACAATTTTTTGTTTTTGTTTTTTTTTCATAAAAAGTGTAATCCTTATGTTAGAGGCAGCACAGCAGATATTCAGATAAAAAAATTAAAAAAAAAAACAAGAAAACATTTAGTAGTTAAAAATGATTTTTTTAAAAATAAATAAATAAAATAAAAATAAAATAAATTAGTTGTTTGTTCTCAATTATGTGATTTTAGAGTTGATTAATCCATCAACAGAAAATTAGTGAGCGGCAATTTTTATAATCGACTTATCGTTTCAGTCATTTAATCAACTGAAAATGTCAAATGTTGAAGGATGTCATGTTAGGATTTGCTGCTTTTCTCAGTTTTATATTCTTTTAAATTGAAAATATTTTACAATTGTTATTTTTGGGATGGCCATTTTTCATGGTGCAAATCTTTTTTTTTTTATTTTTTACTTTTCACACTATAAACGATTAATCAAAAATATATTTTATATATTAATCTATAATGAAAATAATCTTAAATTGCAGCCCTATATGATTTATTTTAAAATGCAACCTATATACTTTCATTCAGGAAGAAAATGAGTTAATGTTGTAGTCTGTTTTAAAATGAATCGGATACTCGCACCATCTCCCTCCTTTTTTATGTCTCAATCTCTTTTCCATTATCCCTGTTTCTTCTCCCAATCTCCCCGTAACTTTCATTTTCCCATCTTCCCGTCTCTTTGCTTTGGTGTCTCAGCAGGAAGACGGTTCTTCAGGCAGACAGGCCCCCATGTTGCCTCTGGTTATCCCTGTATCCGTGCCAGTGCACAGGAGTCAAACAGATCCTCAGGCTGGCTTGACTCCGGGACGTCTCGGCCAGTATGAGCAACCTGCAGGACAGGCCGATAGCAAGCCTTCTGTCATTGTGGCTCGTCGGCGATCACTCAGAAACTCCATGACTGAGAGTTTTGGGCAGGTTAGTATTGTAAGGAGATGACATTAGTCTTGCTTTGCTTGTTAGTTTATTATTGATATCCTTTCTGTCAGTGGTAGCAACTTCATTGTGAGTATTGTTGATACTGTAGACTTAGGGTGACCTGTTCGTACATTATCAGCCTTTTTATCATGCCGAGTATTCGGATCTTTCACTTAAGTCAAAGTTGCAATACAACAACTTCAAAATAGTCCATTTCAAGTCCAAATTTTGGGAATTACCCATGATGTGTATTTTCTTGCCGAGAGTCAGATGAGAAGTTCGATGCCCACAAATCTGTCTCACCGCTCAACATGAAACCACAGACTGCGGCCGGTGAGTTTAGCATTAAGAGCTGTCGTCTCTTAACTCACTAATTAACACGTAATGTCTAGTTTGTTTGGTTCATATGTTGCGTGCAGTACTACTTATGTTTCCAGTCTTTATGCTGAGCTAAGCTAACCGCCTGCTGGCTCCAGCTTCTGGAATGTGGTGGTATGCTCTTAATTTACGCCCTAATTTCTTTTATGAAGCAGCACGTCCAGCAAAGGATAAACGGTGACATGTAGGACCGCTCTTGCATATTTAGTTCACCCATCAATGGGCCAGTAGTATTTACACATTTCTAATGATCTTATGCTACTAGATTTCAGGAAGTAAGTGTCATTGTGAAATTCAACATTAGCCACAGAAGGGAACAAGGTGCAGATTTTCCAATCAATACTGTCCCACAGACCACGACATAATTATTCATTTTGAGTGAACTATTCCTTCTTCTTTAGTCCATCCACACATTGAAACTGGACAAAAAACAGAGGTAAACCCTGCACTACAGCTTCACATTTGCTACCTTTTTTTTAGTGAAGTAAAAGTGTAAGTAGCATACAATGGAAGTACTCGAAGTAAAGTACAAGTATCCCTAGATTTAACTTAAGTACAGTACTTAAGTTGAGTAACTGTACTACGTGCCCTGTGGTTGTCGGATTCCACAATGAAGCGGAAACAAAAGTCATGGTTGTTGATGTTTATTCAGACTCGGGCCACATTATGTAACTTCCTCGAGACCCCCCCTGAGATGCAGGTCAGTGGCGAATTGACCAGCGTTCAAGTTATCATGAGTGCTAGTAGCCTCACAGAAGGTCAGCCTTTTTTTCTTTTACATTTTAGCCAAGAAAACACCCAGTGGATCCAACCTGCCATGTTTGTGTTGTGGTTTAGATAATGTGACTCATAACAAAACAGCCCTTTTTTAAACTGGGTGTGTAGGTTCACAATGAAGCCTGATTCAGCAAGTACACAATGTACTTCTTGTGTCATGGTTTATAATACAAAAAAAGAAGTAATTAAGCATCACATGTGAGAGGAATGTGACAGTGTTATGGGGAGAACCCCCTCCACGTATGTCCATTTTGAAAATAAGACCAAAAAAAGATCGTCTGTCTTGTAACATTTCTGGTTGATTTGGCAGAGGCCGACACTTCTTGAGCAGCTACTTCATCAGAAATTCACCTAAAGAGCAGCTGATGTTATCAGTTAACAGCGCAAACAAACTCGAGTTGTTTTAATAAAGAACTCTAATATTTGCAACCGCCACCTGATTACATGCTATGCACGGAGCTTTTCCCCAGCTGGCAGACGGTCGGCCGCAGCTTTTCATCTAACATAAGGTAAACGGGTGTTTCATAACTCCTTGCCGTATTTAAAACTAATCAGCTCGGCAAAACTCCACAACCGACAAAAAATTGATCACGTGAAGTAACTTGCAGCGAATGTACCTACAAGTACTTCATGCTCGGCTGTAGCAGAACAATTGAACTTTTCATTAGACTGCGATGAAAGACAACAAAGTACAGGTCTGATCAACCCCTAAATATTCTGTCTAGGACGGGGAAAACGATCCAGGGCCGGACGAGGATGGAAAATCCAAATTTAAGCGCCGACCTCGTCCCGAGCCTCTCATCATCCCTCCGCACAAACCATCCACCTTCATCCCTCCATCCCTCTACTCCAGCATTACTTCCTACCAGAGCAACCTGCGCTCTCCAGTCCGCCTGCCGGACAACCCCCTCACCCTGCCCCCGTACACGCCTCCACCCATCCTGTCTCCTGTGCGCGGGGGCTCGGGACTCTACTTCTCCACCTTCCTGACCAACATCGCCGTAAGCAACCAAATCCTGCCACCGCCGCCTACGCCCAAATCTGCGACGCGCAGCCTGTTGCGCTCCAGTAAGTCTTGAGTTGTTGCTTCTTTAAGTGTTGATATGAGACAAATTCGACCAATGAGGTGTTCTCTGATGATTGTGTTCTCTGATGATGTCTAAAAAGGAGATTTCTTTTGTTTCTATGTGCAGCAAGTTCAGAGATCACACCTCCTGTTCTGCCCTTGATCACTGACGCTACAACTGTTAGCCTTGAACCGTAAGTGCAGACGCCTAAACGGGCCTCCAAGGTTTTCAAAAAATGACTTGTATCACCAGAACTCTCCTTTTTTTAAAAATGTTCTATTTATTTTTCTAAATGTGTTCAGACGTATCAACATCGGGCAGCTGTACCAGGCAGAAATTCCCGAGTTACGGGATCAACCTTCCTCCCAGTTTGACCAGCACAAGGCTGACTTGGTTTGGCTCCCTATAGATGACTCCAATCTCAAACTTGGTGACCCCGAGAGAAGTTAGTATCTGACGTCAATCATCCGCTCGTCGCGTTCTTTTCTTTCGTTGTTGTTCTTTCCATCTCGTCCACGCTAATCCTTGTACGCTGTTGTCATTTTCTCGTTGTTTTTGCAGTGGAGGATTTGATGAGCATGGCCTGTTGCAGTGTGCTCAGCGGCGGAGGAACCAACCAGGAGTTGGTTTTACACTGTTTTCATGAATGTGGAGGTGATTTCCTTGTGAGTATATAGTTACTCATAATCCCTCCTCCACTTACTGCAGTTCATTTTTGAAGGATTTTTAACGGGAACGACTTTTTAATTAGGCAGTGGAATTTGACAAAGTCTTAAAATGTCTTTTATGAACATGCATTTATCCAATACATCTTTTTATTTTCAATGCAACTTCATACTTGTTAGTATCGGAATTTTTTTTATAGTGTTGTGTAGATGAAGCACTTAAATGAGAAACAGCGAGCTTGTTAAAGAAGGGATTGTTCTTTGGGATTAATCATGTTGATTTTTTTTTTTTTAAAGGAAACCCTGGGACGTTTGATGCTTCAAGACCCAGTTTTCCCCAAAGGTCACCACCTGGCAGGCTATCACTACTCAGGTGAGCTTTGACATTACAGGAAAATAAAAGTTTAATGTAAATCGCTTCAATACATTCTCAAAGGTCCCCTTGGGCTTCATCTTCCTCCTTCTGTTTATGATTTCCTAACCTCTCTTTTAAATGTTTCCTCATTCTCTCTTGTAAACACGCATTCAATTGCACCGCGTCTGATTCACTCCAGGCTCCGACTGCTGGACTGCAGAAGAGAAGCGCTACTTCAATAAGGGGATCTCTGCCTACAGGAAGGACTTCTTTATGGTGCAGAAATTGGTACGCTCGTTAATTTTACACTGCAGCATGAGGGATTACGACTCGCTGCAAATGAGTCTAAAATACCTTTTTTTTTTTTTTTATAAATTTAACATGCTCTGTGTTGCATTTCAACATTATGAGGCATTGGTATTTTTGCTTGACACAAAAAAAGACCCAAATACAGATGTTCAGACGTTACTGTCCTGTGTGTGCATTTTACAAAATGAGATTCTGATGTAATGGAAACAGTCCTTTTTCTTTCATCACAAACAGAATTAAACATTAAACAAGCCACATCCTCTATGTGACAAGAAAGTTACTGGATTTATGGGAAATGTGTTTTTTATTTAGATTTTTTTATATCATAGAAACATTAACAGCAACAATACCCCTGGCATGAGGCACAGGCTGCCTCTAGTTCCTATTCACATTGTGTAACAATATATACATTCATTCATTTTTATTTAATTGTAAGATGGTTAAGCAATGAAATTTAAATTCTGCATGTGTATGTTTTTTTTATTTTTGGGACTGATTTTTAAAGGTGCAGAGCAAGACTGTGGCTCAGTGTGTTGAGTTTTACTACACGTACAAGAAACAGGTGAAGATCGGACGCAACGGTATTTTAACCTTCGGCCCTCTGGACTCACCGGATGAGAAGCACACGGATGCTGTGGTGGACGTTAAGGTAGAGTGACGTTAACTGGACCTCAATGTACCAAAGTGACGTGTGGTAAAGCATTCAAATGAATCCGTTAATGTTACAGAATGTGTGTGCTAAACAGTATTTCCATGGACTAAGTGAGGTTAGGAGAAAGATCATTTTGTGACTCTTTTCAAGCCTTTTTTTAAAGGGACAATTCACCCTAAAATCAAACATGTATATTTTTCTTGGATGGCTCTCGTCTTGTGGTGCTCAAAGCGTCAAAATAATACATTTGAAAACTTAAAAGCAATGTTTATTATTTTTCTTTTTTCTTTAAATCATGACCTAGAAAAAAAAAAAAAATGCTGTTGATTTTTATAATTTTTTTTTAAATGTATTTTATTTGGCGCTTTGAGCACCACACGTCGAGTGCCATCTAGTTGCATTATATCGAGGGAAGGCCGACATCTCTACGGCCGATATCTCCATCTTACAATCCGCATCTTGCACCAAAGCAATCTAGATTGATAAATAGCAATACAGGTTTATTTTTAGATTTTGGGGTTCCGTTAGTTTAAAAAATAATCATAATCATTTTTTTAAAGGTGGTTCTAATGTTTTGTGCAATGATCTTGTGTTTTTCTAGTGTGATTCGTTACAGAGTTCACAGCAGTCAAAATTGATTCAAGGAGAGACGGATGGAGACGACAAGAAGGATGTTTCTTACGAGAGCAGCCAGCAGGCGAGGGTTGCTCAGTCACTACAGGCTCATGACTATGTAAATACTTAATTACTCTAAGCATATTCTATTATCTGCAAGGCAGTTCATTAACTAATTGTACACCTCACACAACCCTTAAAAACAACCTCAAGACCAAATTTTCACTCAACACAATGAGGTTGAATTACAACGGATGCGAGTCAAGAAGCTTGGCTGGCTGCGACTTCCTTCCACTGATGCATGAAGTCAAAAAACTGTCAAACTAACATCTGCTTCGTTTTGGTGCTCCAGGCAGGGACAGTGTTGGTGATCAAAGAGCCGCACTCTGTGAATAAGGAGGCTCACCACCCGGCAGCAGCTCACAGGCCTCGGGCCGAGCCTGCAGCAAAGAAGAGCAAAGCACCAGCGAAGCCCCCGCCGGATCCTGACGCAATATTTCCGTGCAAGAAATGTGGCAGGTACGTCAGAATTATCAGAGAGATTACCTTTTTGTCTTTGTCTATAACAGATTTTTCTAATTCAGCGTACCTCCTCGCCGTAGACATTGTAATCCTCTATCAGATGTTGGTGTTGCATCATTCCAAACCGCTACTTTTTTTTTTTTTTTTTTGTGTAATGTTGCATAATTCTTTCCCGTACCTCAGGGTGTTTTATAAAGTGAAGAGCCGAAGTGCCCACATGAAGAGTCATGCGGAGCAGGAGAAGAAGGCTGCGGCGCTGCGTCAGAAAGAGGAAGAGGAGCAGGCAGCAGCTGAAGCTCGGGCCAGGAAGGCGGCGGCTGTGGCGGCAGCGGCTATCGCGGCGGCGCATCAGGGAGGAAATGGGAACGGCGTGACGGCGCAGGCGGAGGTCAGCAGCCAGGAAGACTCATCTGAGGAAGAGGATGACAAAGATGAAGACTGGCACTGAGAGACAAAACGGGAGACGAGAGAAGCCGATGAGAAGATGGATTGATGGGTAAAAAAGAGGGATGACAAAAAGACGTTTTGCGCGACGCAGAGCACAATAAAGACGAGGAGTGCTTTTCAAGTCTTCCTGTTAATCTTAACACTCCCTCCCCAACTGACCGGCTCCGTTATCCATCAGCCAGCCAGTCACACTCCGCATCTTCACACATTTTGTATCTTTTAAATATTCAGAGGAAGTTTATTTTTTTGTAAATGCACTTATCCCGAATGCTTCTGCTTTTGCCAATATTGCCTTTTTATATCCTTTATTTAATTGAATATATGTCAAAAATATTATACATTTTCATTGTGTGGACTATATGGTTATGTGATATTTCATAAGATAATCAGGATGCCTGTTTAGCGATAAAACATCAAGATCAAAGCAATCGTTCACTTTACAGTTGCAGCCCTTTTTAAATAAATCTAGAGTAAGAGCTTGTATTAATCTTTTTCTTAGGAAAATACTGTGCTGAATTTTGCAGATTTCCATCAGATTCTTAGGTTGGTTGCACACTTGTTTTTTTTACAACTAAGGGACCTTTGAAATGAATATGTACAAAAAAAAAAAAAGTATATGAGATGGCCATATATTTATGATACTGCATTTTTGCAATGATTTTGGTAATATAAAAACTAATCATGTCAGCTGCAATAAGACTTGTGAATTGAAAAGTTTATTAAAATCTCTACTGTTCTGAGTAGCGCGTCTTTATTTTTCAGTCACAAAATGGTCAGTGTATGATTGCAAAACTTTGTTTCTCCAGCAGGTGGAGGCAGTGCTTCAGTATCATGCAGGATATTTCCTTCACACGTGTGTAGATGAATAGTCATTTAGTTGTTTTCTGCATAGATTAAGATAAACTGGGCTGAAATTCTTTGTGCATCCATTTCTTCTATGCTATGTACTTAAATCTTAAAATCTGGCGTAATATGCTGACCTTGCACCAACATCTTTATCTACTGAGCGAGAACGATTTACCACCGCAATACAATGTAACTCCAAATACTGTATTCATAGGTCTGATTCAGTATGCTAGAAAGGCTGCATTATCATTTTCAGATGAAGGGCTGGAAAGCCAACTCATCTTCAGACATGAGGGTTTGGGGGAAATTGGCATTGATCAGGGGTGACAACTCAGCCATGTAAAGAGAAGTGTAGCCTGTTGCCTTCAGGAGATGAGGTGCAAGGCATATTTCCCTGAGATCATGAAGGACAAAATGACCCCGTTTTTGTCTCCCGCATGTTATGTTGGCCGTCGTCAGCTATCATTTACTTTTACTGCAGATATCAGCTGGAGAAGCCAGTTTGCACACTTATAATTGCATCCTGAGTCAAAACAAAAAGAGGAAACCTGACTTTGCTGCATTTTGTGGTTTTGTGTAGTTTTGCAGGCGTTTGGTCATAATGCAAAGTGTTAGTATTCATGAGCAAAATGTCATTTCTGACCTGATGGTGGTGCTGCATGAAACGACCATCAGGACAGTTAAAACTCATCTGGAGGGGAATGTGAGTCTTTCCATAGTTTCATAGCAACCCGTCCATCTGATTTTCAGAGGATCTTTGTGACGAAGCATTAGAGCTTTACACTGAGGATCAATTGTCCTCACTAGTGGGCCTGCTAATACAGCCCCATTAGAAACCAAGCTACATGGACTCAGTAAAATAGGTTATGTATAGAGAAGAAGATAAAGACATTATGGGATGGAAATGGAGATAGAGACAAGGGCAAAACTCTGGATCAATGTCACTAAATGTCTGGAAGACAAATGATGAGATCAATGTTTCTCCTCCAGCACGGCCGAGGTCAAATCTGAGATCAGAGATGTACATTAAGATTATTTATGTTCAGCCTCTAAGTGATAAAACTTTGATCATTTTCTGGCCGTGACCCGAGAGGCTGCAGGTCAATGTCATTCTTACAGTGAGTACACAGAAAGAAACACGGGCCACAGTATACAAGCATGCTCGTAAAGTGACTGCACGTATATACAACACATCTCATTCCACCATCTAGGCTCTTTCTTCATTTGTGGGGGTAAAAATAAATAAGTAAATTGTTGTTACATTTTGGTCACCAAAAGCCTATGAAAATATCCCTACGGTACATTTTAAAACATTAATTAAAGATGTCCGATTCGTGGGCTTTTAGTTAATAGCATGTTCACTCTATCTATCTATCTATCTATCTGTCTGTCTGTCTGTCTGTCTGTCTGTCTGTCTGTCTGTCTGTCTGTCTATATGTCTGTCTGTGTCTCTGTCTGTCTGTCTGTCTGTCTAAAGACAAAGGTCCAACTGTACAACAGCAATTTAAAACCAGTGTTGTTGTATAGCTGGGAATGCTGGCGAGTGACAACAGTTGACATGAAAAACATCTAAGAAAAGGAAATCCACCACATCTTCGGACCTGAGAAGATGTCGAATGAACAGCTGTACATGCTTAGTGTAACAGCGTTCGTGCAGAAGATCAAATGCCGCCAAGTTCGATGGCTAGGACGTCTTCAGAATGGCCCAGGATCAAATCCCAAAGGTTGCACTAGTATGGACTCCATCATGGAAGAGCAAGCAAGCTCGGCCCAAAACAACTTGGTGACAGCAGAGTTAAAGGAGATGGGTCTAACATTGGGCAAGGCCAAGCATGCAGCACAAGATAGGTCTCGATGGAGCCAGATAATCAAAACCATATGTCCCATCAGGGACGAAGGCGATTAAAGTTAGGTACTCTTGGTAGTTAGATCATGGTCTCAGATGAATAAACCATATAAACCCTTTGCAAAGGGTAGCCCTTATCAAAAAAGTGGAACCAAATATCTTTGAAAACACATTTTGCTTTGAAGTTTAATTGGCTGTGGATAAGTCTTGTATAATTTTATGTTAGATTTGAAGTACGTTGGTTTCTTAACTGTAAAAACAAACTATAAAAAGTATTATTGTCCTTTTGTAAATATAACATTAACTGTATTTAAACTAGAAAACCTTCCGCTGTGTGTAACACGTGTGATCTCTCCAGCATTGCTTATATCTAGCTGTCCTTGACACCAAACCAAAACCGCCTCATGTAATGACAATAGCGGCCATATAACTGACAAACCACTCTGCTCAATTTCAATGTGCGGCCAATGGCCTTGAAGGACGTAATCTGCCAGGCTGACCTCTTGACCCGTGGCACCCCTCGCTTCGATTAGATCTGTCTGTCATCTTTACCTACAGCTCTCCAGCATTTTACGGGTTCAGTGCAGTGAACATAAAGCAGCCCTGCGCTCTGCTGTAGGTCAGCTGCAACTCCATCCTAACACAGTAGCTCACATAATGGGATTAAACCCATCCGTCAGCATTTCAGCTGGAGTCAGCAGCATTACTCTCTCACGGTTATGCAAATGGCCCTCGACTAACCGTCCATTTATCTCCGGTGAGAGGTTGTGATGCCTCAGAAATACGAGGCGCTGGTGACTGATACTGGCATGTTTAGTGAGATCTGTATCACAGCTCATTTAAATGGAACATATAGATCTCGGCCTCAATATACACCTTGAAGTGTTGCCTCTGCTTTTGAATGAAGAGGCTCCTTATCCTGCTGCCAGCTACAGCAAGAGGAGTTTATTACCGTTTCCAGGGTCCCTGGTCTATTAAGTCTTCCATTAACGACGATATTGAGTTCCAGGCGCTTAAAAGAAAAAAAGGTAGAAATTATAGGAATTACACTTATTCGCTAATTTGCCGAGAGTTGGATAAGAAGATCGATACCACTCTCACGTTGGTATGTTACAAGACACATTGTGTTAATTAGTGAGCTTTAGAGGAGCTGCTTGGCGGATTCGCATTATCTTCGGCCAGAGCCAGGGTTTTTCAGTCTTTATGCTAAGCTAGGCTAACCGTAAACTGACTGTAGCTTCACGTTGACAGCATCGAGAAGAGAGTGGTATCGATCTTCGCGTCAATCTTCTACTCCTTTAAATACGTCACTGTGGAGCGCTGTAATGTGATGCGAAGATACGATGATCTTGTATTAGTACCACAGCAGGGACATTTGACGTGTCACAGCGGCAAGAGGGGAGACTAACAAGAAGCATCAGGAAAAGAAGCAAGATATTGCACAAAGGAGGAAGAGGGGTGACTTGACATTTAAATAATATAATGCGACCACCAGGTGTGGAGGACGAGGGCATGAGAACTTAATCTAGCTTGAATAGTGAGACACATTTAAACAGAAGGATTTAAATCACTGCAGCGACAATATCAGGGAAGCTGTGCTCATTCGCCCGTCTTCTTCCCTAATAAAGTCACTTTTTCTTTATTACAGGCGACTCTTCCTTTGTTATGACTCTGCAAAACAGGCAGCTTGGGTGGCCACCTAGCTGAAATTTGAAATGGTGGAGTGAAAGAGGTGGTGGCTGTAGCCCTGCCAAATGCACACACTCACTGTAAGTGCTCTCAATTCAGTCCTCATTTCCTAACTCCTGCCAATCTTCCCATGAGAGAACAAGGGCTTTTGGCCCATCCTCACTGAGACACCACTTTAACATGGGCCGTCTATATACAAGGACATTATTCACCGCTTACGCTGCAATAAAACTGGCTTGCTTCACTAAAAATGGAGAAATTTCTAATTTTCTAAATATGTACCACATCAGGACGCCTCAGGTTTCACATGATCCCAGGGAAGTATACTGTATATTATGAAATGTGCTATAAAAATACATTTGTCTCTTGACTTAGCTTGACTCTCTTTCTCCATTTGAGGATCGAGCAATCAGCGGCCATACTTTCAGATAAGCATTTATTTAAAGTATCTTGATATCAGAGGCAGGACCAAGTCATTGTTTTGCAAATCACACGTAGGTCTCACATCTTTGAACTCAAGTCCCGAGTCAATTCTCAAGTCTAGACTGACAAGTCCTAAGTCAAGCCCCGAATCCTAAACTACGAGCTTTGAGTCCTAAACAAGTCATAAAGCGCTCTTCGCCAAATGTAATGCCATTTAATCAACAGAGTAATAGTGTAATACATTTAGAAAAATCCTGAATGCTTTTTTAAATGACGAGTGCGACTGAACTCAGTCATGAAAAAAGGAGTGCTGACATTGCACTTTCATAGCATATAAATGGAAATAAATGTATTCGTGGCACACAACATACTTGTGTACATGTAACTTCTGTTTAATATTAATTTCACATCGCAAAGATTTCATTCAGCATTAAAAAGTCATTGATGTGCTAATGAAAGTGTCCGTCTCGTAGGTTGTGATGGGTTTTGAATTAATGTCAGTTAAAACAACTCTCCATCTCACCTCATTTTAAAGATATGAGGTAAGAAAATATTATAAATCACTCAAAAACAAACGCTCCACAGAGCGCACAGTTGATCTACATAAACCACATCAGCATGTTTCTCTCTGCATGAGGATGTTCCCCTCAAACCCCTGAGCCGACAGTTTTTAGCTTGGCCAATATTCCTGCTCCCTCCTGCTGTGATCCATCACCAGCTCTGATGGATACTGAATCAGTCATCCATCATAAAGTCATCAACATGCAGCCTTCTCCTCTCAGAGGGGAGGTGATGTAGTGGCCGAGATGCTCTGATTTATCTTCACGGTTTTCTCCGCATGCCCCCCCCCCCCCCCACCTGCACCGGCCCCCCCTCAACAAACCGTGTTTAAGCAACCCTCGGACATCCAGACGTGATGGAGTGTCGCCCGACAGCTGCGTGGCGTAAACTGGAAGATGGGTCCTGATTTGTTGAAATCAGTTATCTTCAGCATTGTGGTGTTGTGATTGATCCAGGCATGCAGCCAGAACTCCATTAGTGAACAAGCTGTACTGAGAGCAAGATGAGGAACCAGTTTCTCACTGAGGCTTTCCTCAGTTCACCATTATTCATTAAAGTATGACTCATGCATGCATTAACGAGATCATATGGGCTACATATGGGCCTTTTTTTTTTTTTTAAACCTGTCTTATTAAAGAGGTATGTTTGGGAGCATATACTCAATACATCGTATTTTTACAAGCTTTTCATATATCTTGATCTGCAAAGTAACCAGTAACTATAGCTGCTGCACAATAAATGTAGTAAGGCACAAAGTAGAAAATAAAATGAAAATACTCAAGTAAATTATGAGTCGCCTGCAGGGCCATTTCTTTAATACAACCTTGGAACGTGACCGTCCCTGCTTGCAACAGCTTTACCAGGCAGCAGTAATGTACCTTAGACTAAATGTAAATGCTAATTTTAAGTTAATCTTCTTTTAGGAGAATAATTTTCATACTTTACATATTTAATGGGCAAAAACATGCAAATCCACCAGTATACCTAAATCAATCACTGGGTTTATTTTTTTCCCAGATTGGCTGGCTGCTCTCACCTGAATTTCTGCACCTTAAAGTCTTGTTCAATCGGTCAGTTTTTCTTTTCTTACTGTCGGACATTCTTCCAAGGTTTCACATTTCAGACGACATCTTTGTTGTGACTGGAGATGTGAAAAATATTTAAAACACAAAGCTTTTTCTCGCATCACTCCAGTATTTCAAGGACAACAAAAACTAAGTGCACAACTTTTGGTCTTTGTAGCCTAGTTTCTGTCTCATTGGACTAGAATCAATAAAAAAAAGATACAAAATCATAAATTGCAGTTTTCTCCCTTAATAGCAGACTGTAATTTGACACCAGTGATTTACTGATGGACCCACATTCTCCTCATAGCCCTGGATCATTTCTTTGTTTTGACACATTTGTATGCAGAAATGAAGATGACACCACATAAATCCTATTTTACTTACACTTTATTGTCCATTTGATCGATAGGAACATTTGCCCTGGTGCCTGGGAATGATCTAAATCAGACTTATTAGCCTCCTAATGACCGCACAGAAAGCTGTTATTTCAGTCTGTGCTCAGCGGCTACACTTTGCACCCGGTGTGTTATTAGACAAGACAATCGCTCTGTCCAAGAGTGCTTTCTCTGTTTACACATTCAGGTAAATACACTGCCGCTGTCCATTACACTGAGAGGCTCTTGTCCAGCTCTCTGGGCTCTTATTTAAAATGAACTGACAACTCCAATAACGCCCATTTCTGGGCTCCAACACAGACAATCATTCTCTGCGGCCGTGAGGATTTGGTGTTTGAATACAGTGTATGGATTTGGAGACATGTTGCGTAAGACACTATTGGTGTCATGATGATGAAATGGGCTGTTTTGCACAAGACCACCTTCAACTGAGCTAACTTGCTGATTAAATGCACAACACAGTTCACTGAATGACAATAAGCAGCGGTACGTTTTTTTGTACAAGCAAAGAACATTACAATACTGCAATAAATGTGTTCTTTTTCCTCCGGCAAATGTATAAAATGATGGGAAAACAGGGTCAACTCTGTTAGTGCTTGTGCAGTTCATAGACTTTAGTACAACATTACAATACAGACCATGATGAATTGATTAAAGAATAAAGAAAATGTAAATCAATAGGTCGGCGACAGTGAAAAAGTTAGTTGCTTTCAGATTCAGATTACATTTTAAGAAAATGCAGGTTCCCCCAAATGAACTGATTAATCACTTTGGCAAGATCCCCAAAAATAATTTTATGGATCATTAGACCGGAAGCAGTGCAGGAGGGGTTGTGCTTTATTTGAAATGGCATCGATGTTTTTAGTTCTTTTATATTTAAAGATAAAATGGAAGCATGAACACGTTCTGAAAGTGAACAACTATGAGCAGAACCAGAAGGAGGACATTGCACACAGTAACTAGATGCACTTAAATGACATCCGTCATCCAGGAAGAAATAAAATTCACAAATCAATTATCAGCAAGGTCATCTCGGGCTAATTAAAGCAATCACTGGGGCACAATACTCTGTCACTGGGGCTCAGCCATCTAGCAGCCAATTACTCACTGAATGATGTCCTCAGAGCTTTGTTAAGTGCTTTTGGTATCAAAGTCAATTTCAATTTTAATGTCAAATTGACAATGCAGAGAAAACGCTGCTTGTAACCGCCACTGAACCCTGATATGGGCGAAGAGACTTTGAGAGCTCGCTGTGTCAGAACAGAAGAAGACAACAGCAGCTTAGTGAGAGAGAAACAGACGACCCTGTGAGGCAGAGGACGACGTGCCCCGAGCATAAAATCTACTTTTCTGCAGGTTTTGGAGGTAATGGAGAGAGCATTTTCTCCTGGTTTATTCCCTGTGTGATTTGTAGAGTATCTTTATAGCTCAATGACAGAAACACTGGCTTTTTCCACAGAATTCACACATTTTTCAATTGGCATCGTTTTATCATAGATAGTGGTGTAAACAAGTACATATACTCAAGTACTCTACTAAAGTACTTTTTTTTTTTAGGTGCTTAAGGTTTATGCATGAGTATTTCATTGTATTCTAACATTGTCACATTATATTACACTACGGCTTTAGCTCTAGTTACTTTGCAGATTTAGATTATATATTCAAAATGTAAATAAACTAATGTATTATTATAGGTTATGTTTTTTATAAATATATACAGTAGTTAAAATAAGCCCCTTCCCTACCAGCCACATCATTAAAGTGATGAACACATGAATGCATCAATAATTATAATCCATAAATGTAGCCTAATATATATATGATTCTGAAACAGACCATTCTGCATAACAAGTACTTTGTACTTTTGGTACTTTAGGTATATTTTGATGCTTACACTTTTGTACTTTAACTTGAGTAATATTTAAAATGCAGAAGTGTTCATTCTACACTATAGTGTTGCTTTTACTTACGTAAAAGATCTTCCACCACTGAGCATAGATAGATATTGAGACTGCCCTCAATCTAAAGTTACCTTAAATGTGTCTCTACTTTTCCATTTTTAAAACACTTCTGCAAGGATTGAGGGCAGTGGTCATAGCGTCAACATCATTCATATTAACTTTACACAGATGGATGTTGCCATCCATCTGTATAATCACACACGCTTTCTTATTACAACTGCCAAAAACTCTCCACAGCCATCCGTCTAGAGAAGCTGCAGTAAAGGCAAATGCACAGGATCTCAATAAATCAAATTAGAGGGAGATTAAACCATGATGCATAAAAATAACTAAACTACAGCTGAAATAGAATTCAATAAAGGTGCAGATCATCATTGATTTTTAATTTATTATGATGACGTTTATCGATTCTCTGAAAGGCTGAGTGGACACAGTTGCGTAGCGCATGCATTACACGGCACAAGGGGTTAACATCAGATGACTGCAAAAAATCTGCAGTCGAGGTAAAAGGATGTTGCAAAACGCTGCAGTAAGTTTCAGGCTCTGATGAGATGTGTGGATGCATGAAGGCATTTTATCATTCTAGGCTAAAAGTAATAACATCATACATTTAACCTTAACCACTATGTGCTTTTGAAAACACTTTTACACGCGTGAAATGAGTACTGAAGCGTTTGCAGGGTTTAATGGTAAAAGAGTTTTTTGTTACACACTAAAGTTTATTAATATGATTATTTTATTTTTTTGTAGTAGTAGTAGTAGTGTTGCGTGAATTGCTTGCAGAATATGTAATAATGAATATGAAAATATGTATTGATAGCTACTAACTCAAAATGATGCATCATAAACACATGGACTAGTACACAAGTGAAGGAGAGCGGTGGGACTCTACTGTCAGAAACACTTTTTATATTGTGTAACAAAATGAAATACCATCCGTCAAAAGGAAACCTTGATAGCCATATTTAATATATTCTCATAATTTGAAGGCTGCTCCGGACTTCCAGCCCGGAGTACAGGGACCTGATATTTCATACACACACAAATCAAAGGATCAAATTCTCTAGAAGTGAAACATTTGATTGAATTAATAACTAGAAAATGAAACTACTAAACAGAAAATGTAATTAATAAAGGACTCATAAAGGATTAATAAATGGTGAACAAATGAGTACAATGAACGCTATAATGAACAATTTCAGAAAGAAAGTGGACCACGTTAACAGGTAGGTTGATCACATAATTCATTCTTATACATTTGGAAGAACGGCAGAATACTTGATATTAACCACTGAATAAAACCTGGTCAGTTGAATTGAAAATGAATTAAACAATTACACAACAAAATAGATGCCAACGTGTGTTCCTTTGACAAACATGTATACATATGTACATATACATGTCTATACATATACTATACCTTTTGGTAAAGCAGTGAAATACCATAAAATCAATGCAGATCAGTATGGAAACGCTTCAGTGGTCCTCAGACTGTGTGAGCACCAGGAGAAAGGAGGGGGAAGATGGATGACACTTCCAAAAACCCTAATTTCCTGTATAAAATTCAACATATTAGAGCAAAACTTTCTATTATTAAGACATGTCAGCTCCGCAATAACATTCAATTAAAGTACATTATATTTTGCATTGATAATCAGTTTTGTTTGGTCAAAGTTTGGGTGTGATTCTGTCTCTAATCCCCTCTCGAGAGAGTTGATGGTCGTAAAACCACGGGGTTTGGCTTCATTACACTTCAGGTCAGTTTGAGGCCCATGCTGGTTGCTCCCTGTCCCGTCCATTTGTGCCCTTGTTGAGTCTCTGCAGGGATTTCTTGTCTCAGAAATCCGAATAATCTGTCATAATGTAGAGCTGCAGTCACAAACATTTGCTACAGTCGTATAATTATTAGTTTCACCGAATCTGTGTTTTTTTCCAATACTGTTTATACAGGTTCACAATTGTCTCCTGTACAAACTTCTGTCTCCAACCTTTCGTGGAAGTGGTGTTTAGCTCATTCAGCTACATGCACAGTGAGGGCAGAAGAATTTGAGTGTATCGATGTCAGGGTGCTGCTTTGTAGAACATGTTTTTTTGCGTCTTTCACTGCCCCCCCCCCCTCTCTCCTCATCCTCCCTTCCTTCCTCTGATTCATTGGCAGGACTCCGAGCCCTCCTGCCCTCTTTTACTGCCTCCATTAAATCCCTGCTCTCTCCATTGCAACTCTCCATGGATAGCGAGTGCGTCCGTTCATCATCCCGGCTAAGAGCCGCGGCCATGTTCTCTACATTTTTCATCCAATCCACTTTAACGTTACTCAGGCCGAGCCCGGCTCAGCTCAGCACTCTGTCACTCTGAAACACATTAATGAAATGTTAATTCAATTCATATGATGTTTGTGAGCCTGTGATTAACACTCGGTGATCTACAGTACGTCCGGAACTCTTATGACGAGTATATCTTCCCCTCTACTTGCTGTGAAGAAGAAAACCCTTAAATAAAATAGAATTATTCATAAATTCACACTGTTTGACTAAAGTAAATAATGAAGTGGGGCTACAGCTAATAAAATACCCAATGAATATTAACTGTGTTATTTATTGTGCATTATTATCCGGTTCATTTAAGCTGTTGGGAGGGACTAGTGGTGGAAGGAAAATGAAAAGGTTAAAAGTTAAATTCTGCCAGTGGGTGATTCATTACAAACTCATTTGTTTCAACATTGTTCAACAATTTTATATTATTTATTATTATATTTATTATTTAAAATTCTAATGAAGATCCCAAAATTTCCAAAGATACCAAACATGTCTGGCTGAATTTTGTAAAATATGTCTTAAATGATGCACAAAAAAATTAATTTAATGCAATAGAGCATCCATAAAAACATGTCTCGGGCTTGAATATTTTACTCTTTTGATGAAAAGTTGGAAAAAGCCAATAGAGAATATATGTATGATACCATCAGACAGTGTGAAATAAAAATTATTTTAACTTGTGAAAGTGGGGGAAAAAAGGGAAAACTGTATTTGCAGTTTGACAATTTTACCAAAAACTACACAGCACAGTTTTTGTGTTTCTGTAAATGTGTGCACTACATTGTCTCCTTGCTGCTTGTACTCTTGGGTGTTTTAAGCTGTGCAACATCCTTGCAGTGTTTCGCTTGTAACCTCACGTAACCTTTCCAAGCAAACAGGAATCAAATCCGTCTGCAAAGGCAAATACCACCGGCCCCAGAGGAGCGGGCGCCGAAGTGAATGAGGAACTGGAGTCCCGTTAAGCGCAGAGGACTGACGTGTAAAGACCTGAAACCGCCTCTGAGATGGATACCAGGAAACACATGGGACACTGGATTATCTGCTTATCTCTGCCTTCATAATTGCTGAGGGCATGACTGTAATAGTGGACAATAGGCATGGCCAAAGAGGGTAATTGAAACGCTTCAGTCTTCTCTTGTTCTTAATGGGATAAGTCACACTGCAGTGTCCAAGGTGAGGTGAAGGTGAGTGTGGCCCTGGCTGATTATTTTTCAGTCCACTACGCTTTTACTTTATCTTAGTCTTAGTCTGTGTGTAACACTCAACATTAAGATAATTGGGTCAATATGCTTTTCATCCAGGGCGCCTGTCCACGTCAAGGTAATAAGCTGAATTTAAAGGTTAATGAAGAATGATTTAAAGTGGCTTCAGGAGGGGGTTTCCTGACGACGTAGCTAAGGTGCATATGTGCAACTGTAATGTCCCCAGTTTGATTCTGGCTGGGGACCTTTGTTGAAGTCTCCCCAAGGCAAAAAAATTAAATTTCAGATTTATTATATGCCAATCTTATCTCAGATTCCCATCTAAAATGTGAAAAAAATGCAAAAAAAAAATTATGGATTTTGCACACATAGACCCACCAAAAATTGTTAAGCACTTTATGCTGTAATTAGTTAGGGAACTTTTCATTCTTGATCTTGAAAATAGTTTGACAAAATCGATCCCAACTCAAGGTCCACTTACTAACTTCTTCTTCTGGAGCTTTCGACCACAACTTTTAAAGCCAACACAAACGCAAAGTCCTAAAAGTGCTATGAATAAAATCATAGGAACTGCTAAGCTTGCATGTCAACAGATGTATCTCCATGACAACTGAGCATGACACAGTTGAAGTGGACCTTGAGTGGGAATTGTTTGTCATGTAGTCATAATCCCATCCAAGGATCGGCGTTCCAGACTCTTAGTCACAAAGACAAGTTTCCATTGGTTTGTGATGGAAAATAAAGTTTTTTCTGAATCTGAAAGGACGTTTACAGTACGGCTTGTTCACACTAGAAGTTAATAGATGTAAAAAGGCTTTTATTCCTGACTGAATCACAGCAGGTTTATACGTCGCCCAGCCAAAAAACTCAACCTGTCAGAGTAATAAACGATTATGGACTTTCACATCACAATGTCTCTGCGGCCTCGCTGTAATAAACCTGAATAAGAGAAAAAGGCAGGAACCAAATATAAACAAAGTGTTCTCTTTGTTATATCTGACCCTGAGCTGAAACCACACTGCTGGTAATGGCCGAGTGAAAGTGATCTGGCTGTACTCTGCGGTGAACAGAACCATGTAATGTCTCGGACAAAAACGTGACAAATTAGCTTAAGCTAATGGAAATATTAAAAGCGTTTCTCCCAGCAGAGTCTCTTCACTCTTTGATTCACTTCAGGAAAAAAAAACGAAATCACTCGTCTTTTCTTTTTCTCTCCAGACAGACGTCACACAATCACGTTTCAGCTCATTAACATTTAACAAGTGTTTTCTTTTTAGAGTTGGGTCATTATCTTGCCAAATGTTGAAGCACAATCTGTAATTCTATATAAATATACACAGTGGCTGCAAAAAGTATTCAGAGCCCTTCACTTTGGACACACTTTGTGTTAGATGCAATTTTAAATGGACGAAATTCACGTTTTTGCCCCATCAATTTACTCTCAATTAGTAATAACTAAGTGAAAACATGTTCTTTCGAAGTTTTTGAACATTTATTAAAAATCAAAAACTGAAATCTCACATTTACGTATTTCTAAGTATTCGGACCCTAAAGTCAGTCATTTGTAGGAGCCCCTTTGTGAGCAATTACTTCTTTGAGTGTTCTCTGGCTACGTCTCAACAAGCTGTGCAGCCAGTTTTTATTCACTCATTTTCAATTACTTAACACTCATAACCAGGCTATGTTTCAACTTTAGAGCTGGTGCTTTGGTTCGTGCAGAATTTCACACTACATAAAACTCCCGTTTGCCTTTTGCACATTCATTACTGCAGTGACCTTTTCCTCTTGTGTGAGGTAGAGGGACAAATGCTTTTACAGACCCTGAGGCTTTATGTAATATATACAGTATATATATATATATATATAGTTCATACTCTTACTCGAAAACAAATGTCAGATTTTCACAGAAAGATTTATGTTTTCTCTTCAGAAACTCGAAGTACACTAAACCTGCACACATGGGTCAGTGTGAAAGCCTGCCATGTTTCGTCTCTCTCCATCTTTCTCTGCAGTGACTTTTGTTTAACATTGTGATCCGGCAGGCTCTGCAGAGGTATCCCCTCCTGACGGCACCGCAAGCTGAGACACATCACTGTCACTACTCTGCGCACAGACAACTCACTTCAAATCAGCATCAAAGTTGCCGGCGATTGCAGATACAAATCTGAAAAGAGAAGAAAAAACTGTTTAAACAAATGTTATTGATTTGTTTTTACTTCCCCCCACTCATGAAAAGAACCACAGTCTTTTTGGACAGGAATTCAATTGTTCAATGGCACCTTTTATCCTGGTGCTTTGATGCTCCACTGCATCCAATCAGCAGGATGAAGACTTCATTTGACGAAGCAGAAGTATTATGGTAAGCAACTTTACTTCAGCCTTAATGTAATGAAGGTGTTTTTTCATTTAAAGGAAAAAAGCCCAAAGGGGAAGTTTGAAACACAACCCACCTTGTCAGCTCTGCAACATTGACATTTGTGCTGACACACTCACTGCGACCTTTACAGGTAATTGGCATTTCTTTCCCTTTACATTAACAACACCCTGACTCCCGCATTCCTCCCCCTCGCCGTGCAATGTTTATCTTGTTGACATTAATGAGTATAGCAACCCTAATCCACTATTTTGAGTTAGTAAATAATATGTATAGTGACTTTATTACACTATCTGCTGATCCTGGTCCCACTTGTATTCATTGCAACCAACGTTATTTTCTTCTTTCCAGAAAAAAATCCTGTTAGTCTGTCAAATGACCCCTAAAAAATTGTGAAAAATCTATGACGCAACCTGGGACAATCTATGGGGCAACCTGGGACAATCTATGGGGCAACCTGGGACACGGCAAAATCTATGAGGCGACATCACATTACAGGTCATTTAGCAGACGCTCTTATCCAGAGCGACTTACAGTGAACTAACTATGGGGACAGTCTCCCTGGAGCAAATCGGGGCTAAGTGCCTTCCGGTGATCTATTTAAAAGCCTGACTACCAGACCACTAGACTACCGTCGCGTGGAATTACTACAGAAGTAGAAAAACTACCTCTACTCGTAGTTATGGCAAATGTACACTCTCCCTACCGCTCATATCCTGGGTTGTGACGCTCTCCACTGCCTCCGCTACTTCTGATGGAGTAGTTTGGAAGAGTAGTTTGCAAACAGTTATTAGACAGGAGTTGATGTTACAAATACATCTTTAAAAACAAACCGGGCGAAATATTGTCCCATCTGCGACCTAGCTAATTAGCTTGATAACTGAGGGTTATGGCTAGGTACCTCTTAGAGCTTCTTTTTTCTTCGCTGTACCACTTTGCTTTGGCTTCATCTTGAGCAATGTATGTTTAAGCTTTTCTTTGCTTTTTAGGTCAAAATCTTAAAAGGTAACTATTGACTATAACTGTCAAATAAACGTAGTGGAGTAAAAAGTACAACATGTGCCTCTGAATTGTAGTGGAGTAGAAGTATAAAGTATGGTAAAAATGGAAATACTCAAGTAAAGAACCTCCAAATTGTACATAAGTACAGTACTTGAGTAAATGTAAATGTACTTTGCACCACTGACTGTGACAACTACAATAACCCTCAAAAAATACTAAACTTTTTGAAAGTCAGACGAGAGACACCAGCTGCGGTGTGAATTGATGGGAAATATAAGATGCACATCCTGACATAAGATCAATAAGTGAATGCATTTTCGCTGACGGCAAAGTGGAAAGATATTGAAACCCACTTCCCTCAACAGAACCCGCGCCCAAAGCCATGAGGCTGGGAGTAATGGCGAGGAACGCATAACTATCATTATCTGTTGCCCACGGTGCAGAATCGTCTCTCCTGCTATGGATTCTTCAACGAAAAGACTGAGGTCACAAAAAAAATAAAGGTTATAGATTTGCCTGAAGAGTCTTTAAACTTAATTTCAGCAGAAAACAATTAATGCCTTTCTTATATTTACCTCCCATACTGTAGGCCCACATTAGTCTTCTATTGATATCAGCATGTTTAGGTTATGTATTGTAACATCATCACTCAAAGTGTCATTATAGCAGCGGTAATGATCATTATATGCATCCATTATCATTCCATGGCAGCTATAGTTCATTTTTACACTTTTGTTTACAGAAACTTTACTGCCAATAATCCAGCAATGCATCAAATATATTCCCTCATTACCTACATTTATTTTGTTATTGCAGTTCACAACCTTTTTAGTGTTGACGCAAGTTTTGAGGAGTTCAACCAAAAAAAGGGATTTTTCCTTTTCAGGTATTTCATTTGAAGAAGGTCCAGAAGAGTTGAACATATTGTTTGTTTGTTTTGTTTTTTTTTTTTTTTTTAATTTTGAGTAATAGAAAACCTTTTGTCTGAATTTTCTTGGGACAGAAATGTTGCCAAATATATCCATCGTTATTTAGAGACTGTCATGTTCTGTATAGTTTTAACTTCACAGTGCATCTGTGTGAATAATTAGAATTGAAAATCAATGGTTGTCTGTACCATTACTCTGTGTATGTCATTAAAAAAAAGTGTGGATTGAGCAATATGCAAATATCCTATGTGTTGCACATCTGATACAAGAAGCCCAGCAATCGAAACTCATTTACTTCTATTAAGAAATAATCAGAGCGTAATGGGTTTATCTGTTCTGGTTAGGCTGCAGTTAGTATTTAAAACCAACCTTCTCAACGACACCCATTTACTTTACTTGTAAACATGTTTCATTCATTAAAAATCAGCCAATAACTAAGAAACCATCTCAACTTTAAATCCATCAGAAAATAAATGTTACATTTTAACTCCGAGAGTAGAAGCTTCCGGTCAACTGCATGAACACCTTGGAGACCCCTGCAGAGAAAAGATCTTTTACATCTCTCGCTCTAGTAGAACAGCAGCTCATCCAGCTGGAGATTATACGAGGAGACAGGAAATCGATGCATTCAGGAACAGAAAGGAGTGAAGAAGAGGTACAGAAAGTTCTTCTACAATTTCGGTGCTTTTCACCAGTGCAGAAAATACGTTGATGACGATTTCCATTTAGATTTTAGGGTCATCTTAGTAAAGAAAATATGGCAATAAATAAATGCAATGAACCTGAGCTGAAAACCTTATCTGAATGGGTGAGCAGCACCACTTACTGTATGCCACGTCACAAATGAGAGGCATATTTCTTCTGATTCACTGAGTTTTATTTAATTTCCACATGAGTTACCCCCCATCATGCCAAAACAACTGTCCAAAGGAAAAGTTAAATAATTATAACCTGCTATATATAAAATATTGCATAATTCTACACATAACTCTCTTTCAAAATGCATTTATTTTTGTTCATGCAGACTGTGTAACATCAGTCAACTAAGAGCTCTATAATACGGCAAAAAGACATGTTGCCTTTGTAGACTTTCGCCGAGTTCTCAGTCTGAACTTTCAGCAAGCAGACAAATCAATACATGACATTACTTTGAAAAAACATTAACATTATGGCCTCCTACATGCATCATTGCCGGTTTTTTTCAAGCAGAAAATGAGCTTTCAGACCTCCGAGCAAGGCTCAAATTCCCTTAAGATTTCCTGGTTTTAGTGACGCTGTGTATACTTCACAAGCCCTTGTAGAGAAAAAAAATAAACAATTCATGGCCACGATATTTCTCTGTCAAATTGCAGGAGGAAGACAGTGCAGAGAGGCAGGGTCAGTGATGGAGCGCCCTGAGAGGCACGGAGTGACTTGCAGTCATAAAGGGAGCGACACTCCGTGGGATCCCATTTTGCTGCCCCATTTTCAAGTCTCATTGTCATACAGCTCTATATCCTGGAGACTGGAGGCATCTGTATTGTCCCCTGCGCTGCTCACACTGTTCCTGAAGGCGATGCCTCCGATAAAGGGATACACACTTCCTGTGAAGAGGTCTCTGATGTTATAAGGGAGCTCGGGGTCTTGTCTTTCAGGCTTAGTGACAGCCAGTCCCTCCATGGCTTTGTTTCTTTGATAGTACTTTGAAAACTTGTTGAAGATGATAGTGATGGGCAGAGCCACCACTAACAGACCACAGACAATACACAAGGTGGCCACTATCTTACCCGCCAGCGTTACCGGGCAGGTGTCACCATAACCGACCGTGGTCATGGTGATTGTGGCCCACCACCAGCCCGAAGGGATGGTCCCCAAATCCGTGTTCTCCTCTTCCTTCTCTGCAAAGTAGATGAGGGCGGAAAAGATGGAGATCCCCACCGAGAGGAAGAGAAGGAGCAGACCCACCTCTTGGTAGCTGTGGCGGACAGTGGCACCCAGCGCTCGCAGCCCGATGGAGTGGCGAGCCAATTTGAGGATTCGGAGGACCCTCATGAGGCGCAGAACCTGCACCACCTTCGCCACGTTTTCCAAGTCCTCGTTTTCCTCTGCGGCCTCCTCGTCGGCTGTTTCCAAAGCTAAAGTGGCGTAAAATGGCAAAATGGATGCAACATCGATGATGTTTAAGGGGTTTCCGAGGAACTTCCTGCGGGAGGGCGCAACAATCAGCCTAATGATGAACTCGGCGGAGAAGCAGGCGATGCAGATCTCCTCCAGGATGGCGAGAACAGGGTCCTCGATAGGTTTATCGTTTTCATCCACCTGCTGAAACTCAGGCATGCTGTGGACACACATGGCAACAATTGAGGTCAACACCAAGCTGAGGGAGGCCACGGCGATGATCTTTGAACCTCTTGAGTGACCTGGATCCTCCAGCCGGAGCCAAACGTAGCTCCTCACTTCTTCACACCAGGCACCTTTGAACTTTGCCAGGTCTTTATCGAGAGCAGAGAGCTCCTCAAAGGAAGAGTCAAGGCTCGGCTGCTGCTGGTCATCACTCCTCACGTCCCAGTCTCTGTCGTCGATGTACTCCTTCCTCTCGTGGTACCAGTAGCTACAGCAGGGGCTCAGGTGGAGCTCCTGGATTCCCCAGTACTCGATCTCCTGGCTGAAGGAGAAGACGCACACCTCCTCCATCATGTGGATACGCCCCGTGTGGTAGAAGTTGAGCACGCCGAGAAAAACCTGGGGATTCCTGTCGAAGTAAAACTCTTTCTCGGACGGGCTGTAGTCATCACACAGCTCCAGGATCGCCGACTCGCTTTGGCAGCGCAGCAGACGAGCCAGGCGTGTGTGAGGGAAGCGGAGCACCATGTCCCGATCCACTTCATGCCGAAACCCTCCCACGTTGAGGTGGACCTGGTCCTCCTCATTCCCCCGCCGGTGGAGGATTTGCCCATACCCCATGGTCCTGATGATAGATTATGATGAGAATGGAGGAAGTCAGTTATGTTTTTTTTTTTATTATTATGCCCCACAAGCATAGTCAAGATTGTAAGTGGTACATTTCTGTAGACGGATGTCTATCAAGATGTATTTGACTGTACTGTTTGTAGAACACATTAGTTCTCTGAAGGGAAGAAAAATCAATAAAACACAAACAGGAAATGGCTTGAGCTGGAGTGAGTGAAGAGGCGTGAGGTGCTGTCACTTCTTCCAGGGCTCAAGTACAGGATTATCACCAGAAGAATCAAATTACAGAGCGGACTAAACTAATTCAGAGGAAATGAGAGGTAACAAGTTGAAACTGAACCCACACATCAGTTAAAGCAATTATTAAGGCCAAAGACTGTTTTCCTGCATGTGTAAATTTCTATATTTTTCTTAATATAACGTGCTGGCTTGCATCATGCATGGAAGATTTTTCTCACCAAACCCTATTTACAAAGAAATTACTTTTTTCAAAAAATGGTTTTACTAAAACTGAATGCAAAACAGGAAGCTGAAACGTACCTTCACTTGGAGCCTTTCTTTCCATGAAAATAACTTTTATCCGGTTGGTTTAGTTTTCACATTGTGGTTAAGTGCAGCAGCAGGCGGCGGGTCGGTGGAGGGAGTGCGGTGCTGCAGCTTCACTGACAGGACAAGAAGATCTGGAGGCGGGACAGGGGCACGGCGGCAGTTTGTTCCCTTTTACAGGGAACAGGGAGGGGCGAGAGAGGAGGAGAGGAGAGGGAAAAAGAGAGGGAGGGAGTGAGACTGCACAGATATAGGAACACCCTGCAAGAAATGACTGATACTAGTCCTTTTTTATGACATTTTATGATCCTAATTATATCACGGTATGCTTATAATATCCCCAAAGGAAGCTGTAGTTCTGTTATGACATTTAGATTATAATTATAAAATGATAAGATCATACATTCCTTCAGTAAAGAGTGCACTTGCAGCAATTTTATGCATGTTTAATGTTTCAAAAAACGGTTCTGTTTGTGTGAAACAACTGCAACTAAAGGCAGCTGACCAAAGCTTGCCTGTAGCTGGAGGGAGTAAAGTAAGTAAAATCACACTCTGACATTTCAATCCTCTCTGAGAAAGCACTGCTGGCGGGCTGACTGCCAAAGCAGGCAGTAACACTGTGTTTGGCAGCAAATGGGAAATACAACATACCTCTATAGTGGCAGCAGATTTAAAATAAATAAATTAAACCTGCTGCTGGTTGTCACAACACACAACAACTTTACAGCTTTTAATGTATCAAATAATGTGGCAAATTTTTTCCCATCTGTGTCCTAGTTGAGGAGGTTTCTATCCATCATTTTATTACCGCCATAAAACACATGCTGTTTCTCGGAGCACCCAACCCTTGCAGGGTGTTGGACTTTCTCTGTCCTTCTCCGAAGATTAATGTAGTGTTTTAACATCTCTCTGTCCCATCAGGGTAAAACTTTGTGAACCTCTTAGCACAGGTTTTTGATAATAAAAACCTGTGTGCTGTTGTGCTCTGTATTGTAGAGAGACAATTTTTTGAGAGCTGAAGAGTAAGTTGATAAACATGAAATAAATCTGTATTTCTTGAGCAAAACCCTTATCTCTGTCCAGCTTTTCAGTTGTAAATTGTTGATTTTCTTCATGTGATGGTAAAAGAAATAGCAGCAAGTTTTGCATCCTACCTGGTTACTGCAGCCGTGTTTCACAGCACCACACACTTCATTTTAGTGGTGAAGGTGGAGCTGTGGTGGTTGTGGTTGCGGGCAAGAGGGTCTTTTTTCATTGATGAGCATGTTTGTACTCTGACTCAAAAAAGTTTGTTGTTTTGGTTTTACACCTTTTTGATGAATGTTGCACTATGACTCTTTCTTTTTTACATTTTTTAAAAACCTTGAAATCTGAACACCTGGTGAGTTTTTTTTCCTGAAAACTTCTTAATTGTGGCTTAAAGGGGTTAAGATGCTGACCATGAACCACAACGCCCCTAATTTAAGTTAAGCCTTGGACTTAGTTGTGTCTCTCCTTCTCTCATTTCCTGTCAAAATACCAAAAACATAATTCATTACAGGGCTTATGGCATACATTCTTATCTAGAGTGACTTACAGTGAATGCTCCCCTGGAGCAACTCAGGGTTAAAAGCCTTGCAAGCCTGGTATAGAACTCACACCCATCTGGTGTCATATATGACAGCCTGACCACAATGAGTTAACAATAAATGAATATAATATAAAATAATAATAAAATAAAAAATGTCATTCATTCTTCATACCAATAGCTTTCAATCTATACAAAACATTTCCTAAAGATTTATTTTGTAACTTCGTTGAATCATTTCTATTTGCTCATCTGCACATAGAGGCGCTGTAGATGATCATGGTGACAAATGTTGAGATTCACTTCATTACAAGACACATGCCAATCAACCTCAATCAGGCTGTAATAGGATTCACCTGTTTGTCGTTGTATTTGTTAGAAGGAACCTCCCTCGTCCTGCCCACAGGTCAACCTTATAGGCTTAATTCCCGCCTCAAACTCCAATAAAAAGTGCCAGAACAGAGACACTACAGTCAGCAGTTTCCCAACGCTTGTGCCATGGGTTGTTCAGCCGCATTGGGGTTTGTAGTTGTGTTCTTATCCAGTTATTTTGCTCAATGTTTTTGCATTTGTCTTGTTACTTTTAAGAATGATTCAATCTCTTTCAGGTGGTTTATTCTCCTTGTAGCAGTTTTAAACATAGAGGCTAAAAAGAAGCCCTCTTTAAGTAAGTTTGTCTTTTAATTTTATTTTAATTGTACTATATGCCGCTTTACTAATATAAATGTTTATTCCCAGATGTTGACTCTAAATGCCTGGGGAACATCTTGCGTGTGGATGTCGGCCCACTTGAAGGAAATCTTCTTGAAGTGTCTGTTGTCACTAGTAAGCTGACATTTCAGAATTTATTGTTTTTATTAACTTTGTCACACTTGTTTACTAACTGTCCTCTTTTTTTTTTTTCTTCCCCCCCCCAGATAAATCCGTGATCCTCCTCACGCCACGTTTGGCTTCTCAGTGTGGCTTCAGTCTGAAGATGGACCAGCTGGGCAACGCTGTGATTTATGTGTCCCTTTACAACTGCTTTGCTCACACTGTGGTAAAAAGACTGGATGTTTGTAGCACCGTGCCAATTGCAGTTTTGTTTATTTTGCTGTGTTAATTTGAGTCTTATTTCTGTGGGGTTTTTTTTTTTTTTGTAGGACGATAAAGCATTCACGACAAAGTTAAATCTTCGACTGCACAGGAGCCAGCAGGTTGAAGCTGAGTTGTACCAGGTGGTAGAAACCTGCCACTACACTGCCTCGGCCTGCAGGGAAATTGTCTGTGACAACAACTATATGGAGGCAAGTGAATGCAGCAGGACTCTCGGGTCATGTCTATGTGATAAGTGGCTTTATGTCACGTATGAGCATCGAGGCTGGTACATTTGATGTCACTGCGAAGGGGAGAGTGATTATCACTTATGGCATGGCCTCATTTCTAGGTGTCTGTGAAAAAAGAGGCTCCCGCTGAATCTCCCATCTCTGCTAATCTAAGGCGTGGTGATCCTCGACGACCTGCTAAGGTTGGATGAATTAATTTAGCTGCTTTTTCTTATATTCTTAAAACTCCTTCTCCTGCATTTTTAATGTTTTTATTTGCCTCACAGACCCAGCCCATAGACTCAGGATTCAGGATCACAAACCTTGTGTTCTTCACTCCCGAGGAGAGGGTCATGAAGGTGACCGAGGCCCAGAGAAATGGTTATGGTATCTCAAACACTCCTACGAGGCTGGTTCTGCGAAGCCCCAAGACTTCAGCTGAAACTTACACGCAGAATGTAGGTGAACTCTAAGCCTCTCGCTATCTTGCCCCTCATGCAGTCTCTCTTTTTTTAAATTACTTTCAACCCATTAGATAATTCACTACTTGCTTACACTTGCAGCCAGTAAACAGATCAAATGATGTAATCAGACTGCCTCTTTTTTAAATTGCTTTACTTTGTCTGAAATCCAGTTGGCACAGTTGACTGCATCAATAGGCTACTTTAGTTTATTTATTCCTCCCCCCTTATGTTGAATTGCCCACATCCTTAGGAAGGAAATTGCCTTTTGTTACAACAGTATGCCTTTACACATTCTCTGTACTCTTCTGTATTCTCCCACTGCAGGTAGCAGGTGTGCCTATGACCGTGCTCTCAACCTCAACAGTGTTTGAAAAGAAGCGGCTTGTGACTCAACTCGCTGCAGGAGCTGCTTGCCCAATACTGGAGGGTAATGTTTGGGGAAACTGGGGCCACAGCTTCCACCAATGTCATGTCTTCAAAGTGTTTTCTCTGGGAATTTGTGGCGCTTTCCTTCTATATTATTTACAGTCTACAATTAAACTGGCACAGTTATTCCTGATTCCATTAGTTTTTTGTTTTTTTTTAAAAATATCAAATTTGACTAAAATGAGGCCAACAGACTCTCCAGAAAGTGAATCTCAGAAGTTGGCCCTGACTTGTTGAATGTGTCCATGTTGGGTCTTTCCTTGTCTAAGTGCTCTGTGTTTGCAATTTTGTATACAGGTAGTGTTTCCTTCACTCCAAACTCCATCAGCTGGTACCTGCCGAGGCACATTGATCCTCTGATGTCCTCGGGCCAGTTTAGACTGTTGGAGGTGCACATGGGCGTCAATGGCGAGAGGCTCACTGATGCTGAGATTGCTGCCAGACAGTACACTCTGTCTCTCAATGACTATCACATCATCGTTGGAATTCCTGTTGGGGCTGACGGTGGCCAGTTTAAGGTCAGCTGGAACAATCTCTCTATAAATGAATGAGGTGGTTGTCATGCATAATACTATACTATACATTCAAAAAAGCCTTCAGAATTTCAGTCTAACAAATGCTCATATTTGCAGACTTTAATTAAAAAAAAAAATGTAAAATTTTATATATTTCATAAATCCCTGTAGAACATTTCTGCTCTGCTGTAGAAATTGCTGTAAATACTTTTTGTCATTTCAGGCTTTAGAGACAAAGTTTAACAAGCAAACAACCACTCTAATTATTCATTAGTACACCAGAATAGTTCAGGGTGGAGCCCTGGAAAATAACCCTCATCGTATATGTACGAAAGACTTGTCACAACTCTTGTGAAATATTTTCCCCTAACTTCAGAATCAAGAGGAACAATAGTAGTGAAACTACAAGATCTTTGGCTTCAGTGCCAAACTTCTTAATATGCACATGTCCTTCAAGTAATTCAGGAAAGTCTTTACTCGGGATGTTTGCTTCTGCAGAGTCATGTTCGGGCTGGTCAGTACCTCACTACTTATACGATCGAGCTGATGCTGGAGTTGCTCTGGACTGACGACACTACTAATGAGGACACGCGCTACAAAGTCCTCCTCCCTATCACGACTCCGCTGCTGTCTCGACCTCTGCAAGTTATTGACAGTGAGTATTGTCTTGGTACATGATTTTTGAAGATGGCTAGATGGCACGCTGCCCTCATTTCCCTATTTTTGCTCCGCAGACACTGTTCCCAAGGAGCGGATATTTAAGGTGCTTGTTGGGCCCTTCGGCTCTGATGTGTCTCTAATGAACATCAGCTTCACCTCTGAGGTTTTGTCCGTGGCGGACTGCATTGCCAGAGGCTTTAAAGTCCTGGAGCATTTCTCCCCTAACAGCAGCGCCAAGGTCTTTACTCTTGAAGTGCCCTTCACAGACCGCGTCGTACTACAAACGGTGAGCTTTACACTCCTTGGGGAAGGAAATGCAATTTCTTTAATTTTGGTGCCTAATGTCTCTTTGTATTTCCCAACAGAGAGAAATGGGGATTCCAGTCTACTCTCTTAACCTGACCTTTGGCTTACTGGTCCTGCCAGAGTTTTCTCCATTTTGTCACACTGCTCATCTGGATGCTAAATTGACGGACATAGGTTTGTACTCATGGATGTGATGGCTTCATTCATAACAAAATGGGCACAATTCTTTCAAAATGTGTTTTTATATATATTTTCTTTTTCTCCCCCCCCCCCTTTGCAGTTTATCCCGCTCTCTTTGGTGGCTGTGACTATAAGAATTTCTATGTCCTCGTGAAATACGGGACACGTGGCTTCAACTTTCAGACTATAATCGGAACACAAGTGTTGACCTCAGGCCTGGCTCAGCAGTACGGCTTCATGGACAATGGCACACACTTCAGTTTTGCCGTACCATTTTCTGCCCCCAATGTTGTGATTGAGGTGCTTTTTTTTTCATATAATTTCTTAACCAAGTAAATGTGACAGGATTTATCTGACATTTTTCAAGATTATACATTTATTTATTTTTTTTTTTTTTAAATGTAACTTTTTTTCTGACAACTTCTCAGGCTGTTGAGTCTTCATCCATGAAGAACAGACTCGATGTTACTCTGAGGAATCCCGAGACCAACACAAATGTCAAAGAATTATCTGTGGCTTGCAATTTCTACTCACCGCTGATTGGTAAGTTAACAAATGAATTTTCATGTCAGATAAAATGCCGAACACATAGAAACTGTCTGATCCTCTTCTCTCCCCAGAGTGTTTCCCTAATGGAACCATGACTGCTACAGCTATGAAACTGGAGTCTGTTCCCAGTCTGAATCCCAGTCAGCTCACCCTCATTGACCCCACCTGTGGTCCCTTCTACAGCAATGACCAGTATGCTTATTTTGTCTTCACTGCAAACTCCTGTGGGACAACCAGAAAGGTAGCATGCTGCTGAATATTTCAGACTTAACACTAGGCTTGACTTAAAACATGACGCTTAATTTTTTCCTTCCCTTAGTTCTTGCCCAATATGATGGTGTATGAAAATGAAATCTCTCTGCCAGATGAGCCAGACCTAAAAAGGGAATCACAGAAGGATGAGCCAGAGTATGAGTGAGTGTCTGACTTTACCTTCAGCTGGTTTTGGCCAGTGCGCTGACTTATCTATATCATGGGTTGTCTAATTATTATATTTTTTTCTTCTCTCTCCTCTCCCTTCAGGATAAAGGTTTCTTGTTCTTATGACGTCAATACAAACCACGCTGTGGCCTTCAACACCCGACCTCGCAGGAGTGAACCATATGCTGAAAATGCAAGAGGCGAGCTGCAAGTTGACATGAGACTTGCTACGGGTACGGGACGTTCTGAATGCGTTGTTTTGCTTTTTCACTAGTTTCCCAGCAGTAAAGCCCTCCAAAAGCCAGAACTGGGGAAAATAAAGATTACTTCCCGTCATGGCAACATGTTGAAAAGCAACGCTTCATAGATGCTGCAAAAGGGACATGGATCAGAATTTTGATAACTGCATAATGCTTTTGGGTATCTTTGATTGCTCTTTAACTAATCGTGTTGCTCAAAATAATTAGACTCCTGACATGGTTAATGGACTCTTTAAACCTAATCAACTTAATGACCAAGTTGGCAAGTGGGATGACTAAGTCAACTTCACATTTACTCATCTGCATTATACACCTGAAGGTTCTCTTTTGAATCCATAATAATTCAGGTCAACATGTTCTGCCTCTTCACTTAGACGACTCCTACAGTGCGTTTCACGAAATGGAAGAGGATGCCATCGCAAAGTACCTGCAACAGCCGCTGTATTTTGAGGTGGAACTGAGGTCTCCAAACCCCGCCGTATCACTGGAGCTGGCGTACTGCTGGGCGACACTCGAGGAGCACGAGACATCCCTTCCAAGATGGGACCTCGTCATTAATGGGTAAATGCTTTAGTCTTTCCCTGCTGGGATGTTTATTTTCAGCCTAACTGAAACATTTTCCATAACAGGGGTGCTAATTGTGACTTTGGGCATCTCTTTGCCCAATTTTTTTTTTTTTTTTAAATAAACATTATATATATTCTCCCCCCCTCCAGTTGTGCAAACCAAAGGGACTCTCACCGTGTAATCTTCCATCCTGTTTTCGCTGATGCCAGAGTTATTTATCCTTCTAACTTCAAGCGCTTTGAGGTCCCGATGTTTGCATTCGCCGAAGACAAAGAGAACTTGAATGGCCAGGTAGTTCCAGCTATAAGAATAAATGCTTTTATTTTAATGCGTAAAACTTGTATGATTTGTAAATATCACTCGCAAAAGCCATAAATCTGTTTTATCTTGTAGGTCTTTGTCCACTGTGACGTGGTGGTCTGTGATGTCAGAAATCCAGTGGGTAGAGCTTGTAATGTGCAGTGTTCACTCAAGGAC
>CALSCE010010644.1:6993435-7043179 GCA_943593645.1 Bovichtus variegatus
TATGTGTATGTGTATGTGTATATATATATATATGTGTGTATGTGTATATATATATATATGTGTGTATATGTGTGTGTATATATATATGTGTGTATATGTGTGTATATGTATAGATAGATAAAAATAAATAAATGCAAATGTTTGCTTCATGGAATAAAGTTACACTGCATGTTCTCAAGTGTTCCTTTCCAAGAGTCTTCCTTTTTTGTTATAGTCTGCATAGAATAGAAATTGTTTAAATGTTTTATGTGCAAAATATGTAAGGTGTTTGACTTGCAGGTCTGTTTAATTTAAAATGCAATTCTATTTCAGTCTTGACCACTTAAGTCTTACTCAGACATGCATGTACATGAAGTGGGTGGTAGTATAGTGCTCAGTGTTTCAAAAGAACACCGGAAGGTTGTGAGTTCAACACCAGGCTGCCACCATTGAGCTCCTGAGCAAGGCACTTAGCACAGAGTTGTTCCAGGGGATTGTCCCTGTAGTTAGTTCACTGTAAGTCGCTCTGGATAAGGACGCCTGCTAAATGACCTGTAATGAAGGATCTTTATTGTATATGTGATGTCTAACAAACTATATTCAAGCATATTGATAAGGTTCTTAACTCTTTAAATACTCTATGCAATAGTGTCTCCCTTCTACATATTTGAGACTGAGGGACAGAAATGAGGGCAGTGGAACTGCTGAACCTGTGGAAGTGTGGAAAACCATTAAAAAGAGCTTTAGGAACTAATTATACATTTATGGGGATAATATAGGAAATCTGGACTCTGTCCTAAAGGAAAATATATTTATTTTACTAAAGATCTACAGATACTTATGTATTGACTGACAACTAAAAATAGATGGAGTTCATATAAATGTTTATTCATGAAAACCAATGAGAAGTTAAACTTTAGGTTAGTAATTAAAGTGATTTTGCAATGTGCACAGGCTCACTCTTGGGAATCAGAAGGTAGCCAGTTCAAGTCCACCAGGTACATGTGGACTGGCCCATGATTCTGATGCATGTCCGAGTGTAATGTTGTGTTCTTTTATTTAGAAATAGACGCATAGAAATCAATTTCAGAAAACTTCTTTGTATTAACTATTTATTCGATGATATGGTATGCATTGCAAAAGTACTCAGTTGAGGACCGCCCCATTTCACTGTTCCACAGAGCACATTTAAGTAGTTACTCTCAGATTCACAGAACGGCCACGATCTTGTTTTACATATTTTATACCCCGCCCCTTTTTGGGTATAGTCTTCTCCCATAGGTTGGCTGGGGCCAGGTCCTATTGGCCCCTTGTTGGCACTTAGGTGTGGCCACACCTCTTATCGCTTCTCTGCTCCAATCAGATCCGTCACCCTTTTAGGTGGTGTACTCTTCTGCTTCAGTTTACAAATATTGCAGCTTTTGACAGTAGATTGGCCACTAGTAGTTAAGTCAATAACATCTTAAGACACATTGTAACAGTTTACATAGAGTCTCACTAACTGAAGAGTACTTTGACCAGATTTGGAAAAAAAAAATCTTTAGTCCATTTAGTGATAGTGTGTCAAGTTTGTTTTTTGTAAATTTGACAAATCTATACAGAAACCTTGTACAAAGTCATATTGTTATTACTTTGTTGCAAAAATTCTGAGAAATAGAGAACAGTGAGGATGATTGTCCTCACTTGATTAGGTCCAGCCAATCTTGAGATGGAATCAAGAGCAAAGTTGTTTCTCTGCTGAGGAATAAGTTAGTTATTGGCCATTTTCAGTTAGTTTGATATGCTGCTAGCAATACTGGAAGCTGGCAGTGTTTAAGGTCAAACACTTGATGGCTCCAGAAAGACAGAAAAACCAGTTTTGAACAACTTGATTGACAAGTTGAGCCAAACGAGGTTCCATTTAGAAACCAGTTACAGAAGCCGGTATGCAATGGCCGTAACCAGGGCATGGTTTCTGGAAGTGTGGTTGTAGCTAACCACCAATTAAATTTTAGTCACTGACAATTGCTGGGTGGATGCAGATACAAGAACCTGGCAACATATCTGCACACCACTGAGATAAGTGAGAAATTGTAAACTAAGTTTTTGCAAAAACACCTAGCTGTTCTTTGTCAGCGACATGAAGCCATAGTTCTAGAGGAAGGCAATGCACTGTAGGTTAAACTACTAAGGATTACAAGTTAAGCCAGGGTTTACAAGTGCCACTAAAGGGAATATTATGTTAAAATCAGAACACATTTTAAAACCGCTTCTTACAGCTGCATTAGTAAAATTAAAAACCTATCGTATCTGGTCATCTGGAACAGTGCATGACCAAGTACTTTAAGCTCAATTGCAGTGACTAGACAACTAGGCAATTCAGGTTGAAAGTAAGACACCTTACAAATTGATCTTTGGCATTGGGGGAAAAAAAAATATAAACATGGACAAGAAGTTTAAGAACTTGTTTTTTTTATTTAGAAGTTAGACAGAAGAATACGGCCAGAGGAGATCTTGTGATAGGTTGAGTCGGTGCTTCTTTGCGCTGGAAAAGTAGAGAAGTATGTCACCAACTGCACATAGTTGTCTGAATTCGTTTACGAAGTAGACACTTACCCCTCTTCAGTCCTCCATTTTTCCCTTGACGTCTGGAGTTACCCAGACCTGCACGGTACACACACTGGCCTCTGCAGGAATCATCGGCTTGGCTGTTAGTGTCACAAATCACTGAGTCACAGTGGACATAGATCTGTGGAGGGATAGGATTCATTACATACGGCTACATGCAGCTGTGGCCAATAGACCCCTGATGGATGTACAAGTCTTTTACCTCGTCTTTCAGAACCTCGTCATTTTTTGTGAAGGTGAACATCTTGATGGAGAAGCGTTTGACGTGGGATGGGACTACAACTCTGGAGTCACTCACAACCGGATGGAAAATTGTTGCATAGCTGTCATCTTGATTCTCACAGCTAGTGAAGGAAAAATACACTTTTGAAAGTCATTAAAGCAGCTTTTAAACTCTTAAAATTAGGATGTTACCTTGTGGACAATCACAAGCCAGAAGTAAATTTTTTGAACTGTAAGATTTACATTACCTGTCCACAATGATGTCCCAGCTTGGCAGAGATGTTCGGTCTTCCTGAAGTGTGGCCCAACAGTTCTCCAAGATGAGCTCCAACTGGGGGTCAGTAGACTGCATCAGCGCCACCTCAAAATACAGTGGCTCCCTCAGATATTTCACTACTGGATAATCTTCTGCTTGGTAGAAGTGCTCGTATGATGAATCTGGAGGAGAAGAGTCTCATTAGGGAAAGGCAAGGCCAAAGCATGGAAAAGACAAGGGATTTAGGAAACCGCAATCTTACCCTCTGCTAGCCTCATTTGCACAATCAGCTGCCCTGAGCCGCTCTCTGCTGTGGGGTCATAGATTCTTTGTTGAGCGCTGAAGGCAATAGTTTGAGTCTCATTGACCACATAGAAGCAGGAAACAGTTTGCCTATGATGGAAAAAGTTATACATGAGCACACTTTGAAGGATTTACCTCACTCAGGGTACAGTAGCAAAAATTTTATGAGTACCTGTAATTAGGATCAATTGGTGATGTGCGGGCTACGTTGTCATAATACAGGCCAATCTCATTTTCATAGAGCATGTAGTTGTCAAAGAACTAAAAAACAAAAAGAGGGCATTAAAACATTAACAAAATCACTTGAGATTTAAATAAAACCCTATACTTACCAGTCTAGTGGTCCCACAGGAATCAGCACTGAAAGAGAAATATGCAAAGCGAGCATCACTGAATTCTGGTTTGCAGGAGTGGTCCTTTAGACTCAGCCTACTTGGCTCGAGATTAGGCACAGATTCCACCTTAACAGCCAAAGCAGTCATTGTTCCATTGGGGTAGCACTCTGAAGGTAGAAGAGGCAAGAAGTCAAGACAAATGGCCAATAACCCAAGCAGCAGAAACTACTACAATGTCACATCTTACTAGTGATTGTTAAGGGGAAGTTGCAGGCCAGGTAGAGATCAGCAAGCATCCAGTCATTGGTGAGATCCAACAGAAGCAGGTCAACTCTGGCTCTGACTGAATCTGGGGTAATCAGCTGCAAGACAGAAAGTTAGTTAAGCAGTGCTGAACATTTATGGTGAGATTTTGTAGTCAAACATACCTCGAACGCTGTATCCTTGGCATTGTATGGCAGAATGAGGCTGAGGTGTGTGCTGTTTTCTTGGAAATTGTACTCTTCAGCCATCTCAGGTGTCAACTGTCGAGGGCCAACCACGGCACGAAAAGCTGAGCCATGGCTCCCGAATTTCACAACGATGTAAAACTGGTTCTGGTCACAGGTGCCAGTGATGGTGGGTAGCACTAAAAGCAGAGAAAATGAATGAATCATTTGACAGTTGTTTTAGATGCAGTACTTTAGTTTACATCCAATTTGTAAAAGGCAGCCATCATAGGATAAGAAAAAAAATTAAATTCTTACCAACATCCTGAAGAGATTCCTTTAAGTCCACTGGGTAGGCGAATGGCGTTTCTTCAGGCAGGATGACAAATCCGAAGATGAGATTGAGGTTGTAGGCTGTAACCAGGCGTTCAGGATTCTGCAGATAAAATATAAATAAATCTCAATTGCATAACTGAAAAAGCTGGCAAAGAGTGACATTTTGCATCTATTTATAAAAAAAAAAAAAATAAAGTACATACATTGTCCAGGACAACTTCAGAGTCAAAGGGTACATTTAGAGAGAAGCTCTTGGTTCCATTGGAAAAGTTGTGCTCTTGAACAGTGAAGCCTTTGGCATTGCTTTCGTCAACAGTGAAGACACCAGTGGAGAAGGTGATGTTCCTAAGCTCCACATCATAAAGGAAGGTTCCGATTTGAACGCTGAACACTCGGGTCTCTGGGACTGTATCTGAGGAAAAGAAAAGTGGCAGTTTTAAAACCTTCAGAGAGCCTGGATTTCTATAAAGACAAGTCCAGTAGAAAGCTCTTGGATCCAAAGACATGAGACTGTACTAGCTTTGTGAGAAGTCAACCAAAGACACCAATTAAAGCCTTTAAATGGGTTCCATTTTATTCAGAGTGTGTCTGAGCAAGACTAGTGAAATGCACTAGGCCCATTTAATAAAGTCTTTTTGCAAGACTGCCTTGAGTGTTTTGGTTGAGCCAAAGCCAAGAAGTCTAACCTCTTGGCTCCTGAATTTCTTTAGTCTACCAGAAAATGTGACTTACAGTCATGGATGTGGGGTAGTCTAGGCATCAGAGGGGTGGTAATGGGGAACAAAACCCTGTATCTGGTATCATCGTGGGTGTCATCGTCCCTCCACAGTACCTCAAGCATGGGCTCAACAACGTAGGTGACATGGTACTGGTAATCTGGGGCATGGCTCTGCAATAATTTGACATTTTAATAACATGCAAATGGACTAGTAACTTGTGCATTTATAATCTAGAGTCTTCCCAACCTTGTAGTAACCATCAGGCGATCCTACTGGGATATCAACTACGACATGGAAGTCTGTGGTGGACAGCGTGTAACCCCGTGTGGCCATCTTAGATTTATCCAGCCTCTGCCCATTGATGCCCATGTGTATTTCTAGGACTGTAAAGCTTCCATCTACCAGAGGAGTGACACGGCGAGGTACATGCCAGGAGATCACGTCGTCGGTGAAGAGGACGCCACCTGTTAATGATAAACGAAACAGTTATCAACTGCAACTTCTTAATGTTTACTGTGAAATCCATGGTTTGAGAGAGACTCACCAGTGGGACAAGCAGCTGCCAAGTTCACCACGCTCAGACCATGTGGTGCCTTGTAGTAAGCACTAACCCTGAAAACTTCCATGGGGACTCCAGCAACCTTTGATAAATAAAGTCAGGTTTAATGTAATTTACAAGGGAGGTAACATAAAGAGGAGTTTCACTTACATCCTCCGAATAAGTCTCTGCTGTATTGTACGGGCTTCGCATAACCAGACGGCTTGAGGTAGTCATGGCGCCATAGCCAGCTTGTTCAGCCTCATTCAGAACCATTGCCACTGGTTCTGGGGTGTAAAAAGTCATCTTCCAGATACCATGTGCAGAACCAGAGGCCTATAGGAAAGGAGAGAATACAAACCCATTTATGCCATTGAAGGTGAAGCCAAATGGTGCAGTGTGACATGCAAATCAACTGTAGTAACTACGAAATGTTTAAGTCAACATACGTCAGGAATAGGGTTGACCTTGTCTTTAACATCCAGAGTCTGAACCTGAACTTCAGCTTGTGCGTCAGGGGTAGCAATGTGGTGAGACACCTAAAAAGAATAAAAGGAAAGTGGCTTTAGAATATGTTACCGCAGACAGAACTTGTAGGATAAATCACTGTAAAGGTGACCTACTTCCATGTAGTTCCTGTCACAAAGAATCTCCCTGGAGGCCCAGCGAGTGTAGGTGCAAGTTTGAATCACATCATGACTAACCACGTCCAATGGGCTCTCGCTGTACAGTCGGAGTCTCAAGCCAACATTAAATGTTGTATCCTCCTACAAATTCAGGCACAAAGAAATATTAGAATTTGGCACCAAGTGATTCAAAAATGTTTAGGGCTGAAAAACAATGATTTCAAAGTTAGTAGCCTTGCATTATGGAGAAATTTGAAGACTTGGATATTTTAATAGATCAATAAAATAATTGAGTAGAGAAAATATGCAGCCCTAAACTGTTTTACATTGGGCCTAGTCACATTAAGGGGAACGTACTTTGAGTCCTATAAGATGTACAAGACTAGACTAACTGCACAGGTTAGAGTTAAATTTTAGGGAAACTTTCTGAAAGTAATAAATTAGGGAATGTGTAGACCCTACCAAGCTGGCCATCTCACTGGAAAAAGCACAAATAAATGGCAATAACTTTAGCTCAAACATACTTTGTTGTCCACATAGCAGCCCATCAGAGACGTGTAGATTCTAGTGTTACCCCAAGGGTCAGATTCCATGCTGTATCCACATTGAGCAGCCAGGCTGGGTGTCAACACGATGTGCTGGGTGCCATCTGGCGGGGAGAGAGAAAAATGCAAACATGACCGGGATCCCTTCCCCTCAGTGATGAACCAAGCTGCTCAGCATTAGCAGATGTTATACTTACTGATTGCCTCAACCTCAAGCTGGTTCCCCACTGCTAAAGCCTTGTCCAAAGACAGTCTCATTAGATTAGCAGCACAGTCCGAAGTTAAGCCACTGCCTGTTAAAAGAAAAGGCTTGTGAGGAAGAGTGGAAACTGACTTACAAAAAAAAAAAAAGTGTCAAATGTCATGAGAATGGAGGCTTACTTGATTGCGGATTTCTCATATTTGGCCTTGCTTGGCCCAAGAGCATTACTGCAGCCATCAAGTTCCATATCAAACTTTAAACAAATAAAACACACAATTTAGAGACATCAAAGTGAGCAGCTAGCAAGATAACACAAGAAAAAATAAACTTACATGTTCTCAAGCGTCCACATGTTGCCGTCAAGAGCACAGTCAAAGAAAAAAACTACAGGAATCCAGTCACTTTCAGAGCTTGGCAGTAAAAACCCCAGCTCGATGACCAACTCTGAAGTGCAAGTGCTGAGTGATTCTCTGTAATATCACCAGCTGTTTTATACTCCAGTTAATGACACTGCACAGGTGTAGCACATTAGTGATTCTCCACCCACATCACATGCAGAGGGTGTGCTCGATAATTGACTCCGAAAAGACTGGAAAACATGTATACGTGAAGGATAAATGCAGTTATCAGTAGTGTGATCAAAAATGATTTATTGTTCCGTTTACAAACATATGCACATTTGTGTTTGGAAGCATAAATATCAATATTTTTTAATTATTCAAGAAATCCAAAGTGTCAAAATAATCAAGGAAGAATATTGGATGACTACCTTTAAAACCATAAATCACCTTGAAGAAAGACTTCAATTTAAGACCCACAATATATTTTCCCTCTGCAGCTCGGACTCAGCACTGCATGCTTACACTTGATTATGGCTTGTTTATAGTCACAAACCTCCTCCCAGTGTCTTCAAGATGGTGCACTAACATTTATTACTGACCATAAAACCCAGACTCATCGTTTCACCTGAGTTTATTTGTCTGCGCTGTCCACTCACAGACTTAAACAATGATATACTTTCATTCATGAGGCCATTACATTATTTTCCAACTGGAAGACTGTTGAGTCAGTGCAGAAACAGAATTATCAATGCTCTGCTTGACAAAAATCCATATAAACGTCGCGCCTGATCCAGTGGGATGTCTACTAAAAGGGTTTTGCAGTTATCGCTTTATTTGTTGTCATTGCTTTTGCAGGTTGTTTTGTGTTATTTGTGTTTCACTTGTAGGTTCGTCTTCATGCTGAAATCTTTAATCAAAGTGTTCATCGTCAGATCAAACAACGACATTTTAATTTGTTATATGACACCTGTACATAAATGTTAAGTACACTTGACAGAATATATACATATTTTCTTTAGCCCCCAGATTTCAGGATATATAAAATATGTACTCTGTAGTTCATGAAGTTGTTAGTATCCCCTGTTTATCTTGTGCTGTTGGTCCAGAAGGGTCTGCTGCAGGCTCATTTTGGCATCTTCAAAATTTGGATTTAAATGTAATGCTTGCTGGAAGTCACTCTTGGCATCGTCGAAAAAACCTGTAAGATAATAAAAATGTACATAGATGATAAGTTCATGATTTGTAATGTACTGCCAACTGGCTGATCAAGAGTCAGCAGTTTTATTTTCTTGGCAGCATGAGAACAAGTGAATACACAGCTCTATCTAGTGTTTTAAAGAAGACAAACACACAAACTTAACTTCACACACACATACAGCATCAACTCACATAATGTTGTAATCCTGCCACAACCTGGTTGATTTTAAAACTGAATCTCATCTCTGATCTTGTAGTCTAATCTAGTGGTCAGGCTTTCAACTCAAACACTGGAAGGTCATGAGTTCAATACCAGGCTGCCACCATTGAGCCCCTGAGCAAATAACCTTCAGTTAGTTCACTGTAAGTCACTCTGGATAAGAGCATCTGCTAAAATAAACCTGTAATGTAATAATGATCTATATCAAAACACAACTGGTTGACTGTTGGAGACAAAGTATTGTGCCAACAATATATATTTTTTATTGATTGTTTTACTAATCTCAGTTTCTAGTGTGCCAGAGGAAGAATCGTAGGAATATGTCTGATAGAAATAGACACAAATCTTATCCCGACCTTTCAAACAATGACAATGCACTGTGCTTCTTTCAGATACCCAGGACAGGCTGCTCCTTTTATCTCCACTGCAATCATATTACTAAATCCTCATTTTTGAGGAACTTGGAACAACTGTTTGCGGACATAAATCTCAGTGTTTCTACACTCTTTGTACTGTCCTAATTCGATTTGATAAACACTCACCTGCAGTGGTGGAAAGTAACTAAGTGCATTTACTCAAGTACAATACTGAAGTACAATCCTAAGGTACTTGTACTTTACTTGAGTATTTCCATGTTATGCTACTTTATACTTCTACTACTACCCTACATCTCAGAGGGAAATATTGTACTTTTAACTCCACTATATGTATCTGATAACATCAGTTACTTTGCAGATTCAGATTATTAATATACAATATAATACATGGGGATCTAAGACATAAAATCGTGCAAGTTAAAATAGGCTATAGCGCTAACATATAAACATAAATAAAACATACAATTAAGTAATATACATTTGAGGTAGACAGTATTGTAAATGAATAAAGAAGTACATGTATATGCATATAAAATGTCAACAGTTGGTAAAACAGTAAATAAAGTAGGCCTATATAAAAGGACAAAGTGACAGTTTGCACCAAACAACTTAAAATATAATTACTGTAAATCATTTTTGTTTTTTTTATTGCGATTTGGACTTTTTAAATAATGAAACAAATATTGTAACACATCATGAATTTGACATTTACTTTGAAGCAGAGCGGAAGTCACTGATTTTGCTCTGTCAGGCTTGAAGATGACAGACAGCTGTCTAATATGTCATTGTGTACTTTTGACAAAAGAAAGTGCATTGGTGTCCTAACCTAATCTATAGTGGATGAGTCCTCTGTTGTAGAAAGCTGTTTCAAAGCGGCTGTAGGTCTGTATTGCGGAGGTGAAGTCCTCCACTGCTTCATGAAAATCCACCCGGAGGTACTTTATCTGCCCGCGGTTGTTATAAGCAGTCGCTAAATTACTAGCTTCACATTCCCTGTGGAAATATGACACCGTTAAAGAAGGTTTCTATAACAATTAATGTAATTAAATGACACGAGAGAGGGAAACTGAATTAACGTTAGCTAACAGTTAGCTTGAACCGGGTCACAGAATTTGACGGGTAACAGATTATGGTGTAACACTAGTTCGACTACGGTGGCTGGCCGTCAGCTCGTTTTACATCTCCAAAAAGGAACAAACAGTACCTGGACTTTAGGCAGGACGAGATAAACTTTGTGTACAGTTCTTCTGCCTGTTTGAAATGCTGTCTTTTAAACTCAGAGTGAGCATGTTCAAGTATTTGCGGATTATTTTCCTCCATGGGTAGAAATCTGTGAAGGTTTGTTTGTTGGGTTTTACATCCGCATATGTGACGTCACTCAATAGAATGTCCAATCACGTTTTAGTGTGTCTCAAGTGGGTGTGGCTTACGTTAACCGGAGTAAACGAATATATTTATTAAAAGAAAATACTGTATTCAATGGATTTGAATTGATTTTACTTACGTATATTACATAGTATTCTTTAATTAGTAACACTGATGCCCCTTTCTCTATAGTTAGTTTTCTTAATTTTCATGTCAGGTAGTGTTAATGAATAATATATATAATAATATATAATATATATTTATAAAACATACTATGTATATATTTTTTTTTTACTACATATTGTGAACATCTTCGGCACAAATATTTACTTTGAGATTAATTAATAGTACTGCAGTTTATTTTCATATCTTAATAATATCTTAATAAATAATAATTTTTAAAAAGTATTATTAAATTAAATAAAAAATAATTTAAGATTGTGAGTTTGGATATTAAATGAAAAAGTTGGTTGACCTATTGTGCACGTAAAAGATGGATACATATTATGTCCTGTTAGATAACCCAAGATAATATGTGGTGAAATTAAATCAGAAATCAGTTGTGCACCGAACATAACTTAGTTCTGATGTTTAAAATCAAAGTATGTTTGTAACAGCAGGTGGCAGACTTGACTAAGGCAGTGAAATCATCTGTGCGACTTCTGTAGGTGCATTTAAAACAAGTTCAATATACATAGTATAAGCATGACATTTTAACATAATATCCAGTCAGTGCCTTTCTATGTGGAATAATATGTTGTAGCAATGGGGGTGTTTTTTAAAGAAAAGGATTGTGACCCTCACACACTCGGGTCGTCCACCGGTCGGAGGGTCAGCGGTTTGATCGCCAGCCCCTGCAGTCAACATGTCGAAGTGTTCTTGGGCAAGATATTGAACCCCAAATTGCTCCCAATGGCATTGCCAACGGACTGTTTGTGAATGTTTATCACTACTGACGAGCTGATATGCACCTTGTATGGTGCCCTCTGACTGTGTGAATGTGTGAATGGGTTAATGCTGACATGTGTTGTAAAGCGCTTTGAGTGATCACAAAATATATATAAATACAGTCCATTTGAACTCAAACATCTCACACTCGCTGCCGTGAATACCTAACAAGGAGGCAACCCATAAATTCTCAGACGATGTCCCAGGTGAAAAAGTCGACTGCCGTGGTGAAAAATGGCACCTTAAGGAAGCAGAGGTCGCTCAATAGCCGTGCACTTCCCTTTTGCGGCCCATTTACCTCCAGACTGTGTGAACGAGTTGAAACAGATCAAACGGGTTGATGCAGGCTGAAGGAAGCTGGCTGCTGAAAATGGCAATAACATACAACCTTTGGAAATGTAGGTTACCAATGGCAATTACATGGCATGAATCAAGGAGTAATGCATCCCAAAACCAGGAAGTCACAAGCTATATAAAAAATTAGGAAATAGACATGGTTTCACTCTGTTCGTCATAAGAGGTCAGATTAGTTTATTTGAGGCCACCTAAAACCCCATGAAGCTATGGAAAAATCTTTACAAATGTATTTTGGCAAGGGCAGCCTGTACACCTGAAGCAAGACTCTTCAGAGCTTCTTCTTGGGCCCTAAATGTTGCTGTTTGCTGAGAGAATTAACACAAAGCATCAAAATCCACTTTAGTCTGGAAGAACCAGGACACACATCCATCACACACCTTCATCGTGTTCACTGACAGACACACAGCACACCACACTTTTATCACTACAGTTTTTAATTGTCCTCTTAACATCCTGGTTTGAATGCAGATTGTTTCACTTGCAAATAATGAAAGACATAAGAATAACTTTAAAATAGTTTCAAATAATATATATTTTTTTTTTTATTGAGTATGATGAGTTAATTCCTTTTTATTGAGTATGATGAGTTAATTCCAGACCTTTGGAAATGGTACTGTCACCAACTCCACCTGCTGAAGAAAATGTGATTGAAAGCTCTGCAAAAAAAAAAACTAGTGAGTGCACCTTGAGGTACAATTTAGTTTTGTCATATCCGTTTTATGTGCATCTTTATCAGCATCTTTTTGTTTGTTTTTGACTTTTCACTAATGTCAACCGGTCTCAATACTTCACGTCATTTTTCAGTTCAACCAGAGACTCTACCAAATACTATTTATATCAGTTTGTATTTAAAAACAGAGTAAATGTCTAATCGTTTTACTGTAACGCGTCGTGCCCTAGATGTTTCCCCGACTTCCTGTTTTATTTTGTAAAGAGCTTTCCCCTTGTGTCTTGTTTAGTTTGACTTCCTGTCTGTGTAATCACCCCGCCACCCTTGTCTCATTACCTGTCCTCCCCAGCTGTGTCTCATCTGTGATTAGTGTCTGTGTGTATATATTCCCGTCTTGTTTCATTGTTTCTGGTCGGGTCGTTCGTCTATGACTCCCGTGCTTTTGAGCCCCGTGTTTCCTCGTTCCAGCTTGCTTAGTGTTTTCAGTTTTTGCTTGCTTGCTTGTTTGTTTGTAGTTAGTTGGTTTTAGTAAGCGTTTCATAATAAAGCTCTCTTTTTGTTAACTCTGTTTTGGTCCTCCTTGTTACCTCATTCCCTGACAGTACGAACCGACCTGAAGATGGACCCGAAGAGGTGTTGGAACCTTCCTACAGATTGATGTGTCTCTTTAGAGAGTGGCAAAGAGCCGCCTGTTGGGAGGTCGAACAGGCTGCTCTCAGGATGGCTCGCAGGGAAGTGGCTGAGAAGCCCTGGTTGAAAAGGTTTTTTTTTTTTTTTGCCGGACTGGCTCAGGGACTTTGCCAACACCCCTGATGGCCAGTCTTCTTCTCAGCCCACCTTCTTGTCCACCAGCCGACCCCTTTGTCGGATCTCTCCTGGCCCTGGGAGGGCCTCTGAGTCTTCAGAGAGCTTCCAGGTTTAAGAAGAGGCGATCCAGCCGTCCCAGAGGTGTTCAGAGAAGCTCCGAGCTGCGTCAGACCACAGATCCTGCTGTCGCCGAGGTGCAATTTTGACAAAACAAAATTGCACCTCAAGGTGAACTCACTAGCTTTTTTTTTTTTGCAGAGCTTTCAATCCCATTTTCTTCAGCAGGTAGAGTTGGTGATCACAGTACTATAAGGTCTGGAATTAAGTCATCATACTCAATAAAATAAAAAAGCTTATTTGAAACAGAATATTTTAAAGTTATTGTTGCTAATTTTTTCATTATTTTCGAGTGAAACAAATTGCAATCAAACCAGGATGTTAAGTGGACAATTTCACATCTATAACAATAATTTATGTATATTTATACAATATTTTAAGTACATAGTTTCTTTGAAGCTTATGTTTTTGCCCACATTAATGCAGTAAAATGGATATTTTAGTTGGACTTTATTTAGTTGAGTTCCTATTGGCCCTTCTCTTATACTGTTATACTTTTTGATAATATAATAGCCATGTTTTACCTAGTATTGGTGTCATAAAAGTATTCAGTCATTAGTAGCTTCATATTTAGTGAAATATTAAAGTGGTATCAATCTTATCTAACTATTGGCAAGAAGGCAAATAAGTGTATTTCCCCAAAATGTCAAACTATTCTTTTAATGCAGACTATCCTACAGCTGAGGAATAATAAATAGTAAAGCTACACACTGGTATTCCCCTTTTTTTTGTACAACTACATGTTTATTTTAAACCTCCTCAGTCCCATTTCTCAGCTTAATAGACATTTGTGAGGATTTACATTGTTCATTATAATGTAAGAGGGAAAAACGCAGGTAAAATGTTTCCTTTATCATATCCCTTTATCAGTTTAACAAGGTTCTTTTGCATTGATTGTTTTTTTTTAAGTCATAAACTGATTTGAGAAATCAAGTTTATCCTAAACTAAAAACCTTCTGCGCAGGAACACATTGCCCTGAGCTTTATGTGTTTTTTCTACTTCTCAGAGGCGTGTGAGTGCCATTCATCTTCTTCCACTGGAACACCGGTGGACTCACCTCCCTGACCGCCTGTGTGTGTGTGGTAACCATGAACACACTGAAATAGCAAACAAACATAAAACAGCTGTCCGTTGAGAGGAAGGAGGGAGAGGATCCAAACCAGACTCAAGGTAAACGTTGGTGTGTTGACTCTCTACCTCACAGACAGAGCAGACAGAGAAGCTCTGTTGTCAGCGCTGTTTCAGGCAAAGACGCCAACTCATTCCAGAGGTTACAGGACGACCTCCTGTCTGTTGTTTTTTTGGCAACACTCAAGGTGTAAAAAAAGACACGATGGTGATAACCGCGTACAAAAACAGACGGTGGTGTAGGAAATTAGTTAAAATAATTCATGTCCAAAATGAATTTGATCAACTCTGGTTAGCAGAATGAACAGCTCTGCTCAGTCTTGAGGAGATTGTAGACTTTTTAATTCAGATTTATTTTTGTATTTAGTGGCTGAATGTGTGTGTTTGAGTGAAAAGAAGTCAGGGGTAGGAAGTGATCTTCTCCTGACCTCAGATATCTGAGCGCTTTGACTGTTTTTGTGAAGCCAGAGTAAATTATAACACATTGTTAATAGAAATGTCAGAACTCGTCCAGCATGTTTACCTTTCTATATTGACACAGAAATGCATACATTGCATTGAAATGTACAGTTATATACGAGGAACTAGCATAATGGCTCTTTTGTATCTACAGCTATATATTTTAGAGCAATATGTCCCATCATGCCAAATACTTTATAGGACAGAAACTTTCTTCATTAAGGCTTCATAAAGATACAATGTGGGCTGTATCATACTAATCATAAAAATGCACGTTTGCAATGCTTGTTAGTAGTGTAATGTAGTATTAGCCTTTAAAATATTAAAGTTTAAAGGATTCTTACTTAAACCTACTCGTGTTTTTTTTTTTTTTTTAAAAGCAATAGCCATTCGATGTATTTTGTCATTACTGTACAGTAGTTTTCACTGTTGATGGTGGACTCCACCATTACCACAATAAATTCTAATTACTTTGAACAATGAATTCTGGGGGTCAGCGTTACTTTTTTTAAAATTTGACCGATATCCGCTACATTGTTTAACCTCATAAGATTGTTAGAGCATAACATTGTTAGTCAGTATTACCCTCCAGTTAAGAACTCAAAGACAGCAGCGTGCAACAACCTCTTTTGTGGTTATTTTATTGTCCAATTTGTCTACTTGGTTACATTTATAAATCTCAGCAAACATTATGTCATCTTGTAATTTACAGAGGATTAACATTTCTCATCCATAACACGTGACAAAACTTGTAACAATAGTTTAACTGCTGTAACAGAGTGTATATAATAAAGAAAATATGTAAAAAATATCTAACTTAGGAAATATTGAACTGGTTGAATGCTTCAAAGCCTGAGTCATTTATTTAAGTAAATCCAATTAAATTTTCATTAAAAATACTATATACACAATGCAACTTTGTACAAACAGGACACACAACAGACATAATACAGTACAGGAGAAATAATACTTGTTTTCTTTGGTTATTATACATCACACTTTGTTCATATAGGGTGTTTAAAGAAAATAGTGTACACAGCTTTACCTGCAGTTTCAAAACGTTGCATTTAATGCCCACATTCAACTGTAAGATAGTGTTACGCAACAGTCCACTACAGTGAGTATCTTGAGGGGATATCGGTTTATGAATCGCAGCTTCATCTGTGGTTGAAGTTCATAAAGCAGTTATGGGAGGGTGGATGACAGGAAGCGCATGTCCGTGTCCAGGAAGTAGACCGGCGAGCTGTTTCTGCAGAAAGTGAATAAACAAAAGGTCAAACTGTGTGGCGGGTGGGAGGCTTTTACTACAAATCACCCCCGGAGAAAGCTGTCACCACCTACCACAGTGTGCAGCTTTACGCACGGCCCAGCGTGTTCTCCAGACGCCCGATTCTCCCAGACACGTCGGCCAGTGAGGTCAGTCAAGGAAACTCATTTGCGAACTCATTGACAAGGCACAATTAAAGACGGAAACATGCACAAGACGCACTGTTAAATGTATTACAATAACAGTGGCAGCAGATGTGCTGCGGAGACTGTTTACAGTGAAACGTCTTCTCATCTGAAACAGGAAGGATATGCTTCGCTGTGAGCTGCTGGATGGCGGCCAGTGTCTGCTTCTGGAAAGCCAGCCTGGCTTCACATTTACAGGGATCCTCCACCACCACCGCCCGTAACTCTTCTCCAGGAGAAAGCAAATCTCACATCAGTGTAACAGATCATTTAGAGTGTGAAAAAGCACACACACACACAATACCACCCACTCTCCTCCTTTTTTTTTTTTTTTTCTTTTTCCAACTGGGCTGCTTCCAAGAACAAACCAAAGCTTGAAAGCAATTTTTCCAAAAATATGCTACAACGTGAATTTACCGTTGGCGTTTTTGCCACAGCAATAATGTAATTCTAGCGTAATCAAATCTATAAAAAAATGACCCGATAATTGTCCAACAAATGCTCCAGTGAATTGATGGAGTCAAGAATTATGCGCCGGCCGGTTGCGATGTTGTGAAGCCAAACACATTCTGCACACATTTACTTTTCGCAGCATTAATATCACAGCAACACGTCACATTTGCTGCAGGAATCCACACCGTATGTTCTTACGTTTCAGGGAACATGTTTTCTTGTCCTCATTCAAGATAAAACCATTCCGGCACTGGCAGTAATACGAGGTATTGCTGTTGACACATGTGTGTTCGCAGTCATGTCCCATGGCACAGGGGTCCACACCTGGAATAAACCGGGATTAGGGGATGGTGCTGTCACAACGGCAGCATTGGTACAGTTTCATGTGCTAACATACAGTATACTATAGGTAGGCAGCTTGTGATAGGTAGGGCAGCAAAAAAAAAAAACCCAAACCAGTTGATGGTTGTAACCATCTCCTTCTAATGTTGACAAAAAATAAGTAAAATAAACTATTTTTAACTGCTACAGCTATTTCTGATTCATTGATTATTATTTTTTTGCATTTACGAATTCAAAAAATGATATTTGCAATGTTTTCTTGTGTGTTTGTACTTGACCACGTGTCACTTGTGGTGGAAAACTTGATCTGTTCATACACCTTCACCGCATCTCAGCCGAGGTCATTTGTGAACCGCTTGGGTTCACTGTGTGTTGGACAACACAGGTAATATCGCATCAATCTGAAGTACAACAGTAATGACCGTTACATGGACAAATGATTTCATAATAGCACCAGGGGGACAGGACAAACATCAGACAGTGACATGGGGACAAATTCAAGTTTACAACCTCATTTGTCCAAACCTTTGAAGTACAGAAGTGAATCAAAATGTATAACCATTCAAATGAATTATTCTGATTATTGACATTTTCACACATTTCACCAGCAACAAAGAGTGCTTTTTGGAATTCATATGCACGTAGACAAGTGCACTATGGGTAGGTTACGACAGCATAAATCCAAACCATATAAAGAATAAAGTCTATTCACATGTCCATATTAAAGTATATTTAAGTCATTAGTTTGGATTCCTTCTTTCCAGATTGGTTTGAAAAAGTGAGGTTCAACTATGCATTTAATGAATTTAAAACGGATATATTCAAAGTAATCACCATAATGATGCTTTGACTGCAATCAAATCTACAGAAGCCCTCAGAGGCAAGTGAGGAAAAATAATTCTGGTGATCCATTTGCTTTCTCTCCTGTGTTTATGACTGGAGAACAGGTGAACTTTTTTTTTGATGGGATCATTTTTGTAAGTTACTTTTTTTTTTATCTATAAAAAAAAAAAAATGATTGAAGTGATTTTATTATTTGGTCTGGAATCGTTTTTTTTGTTGTTTAGTACACATGTCGGCCACAAGAGGCTGAAGTGCACCACTGCCACATGTTCTAAATGGGACTAAAATCATGTTTTCTTCCAGGTGAGTTTTAATTTCTACACAAATTTAAACACAAGATACATATATTATGTGTTAGCAATTTATGTAAATCTTTTTGGTTGAAAAGCATATACTGTGTCATAAACACAGGAGAGAAAACAATTTTGACCAGACTTACCATATGGATCACCACAATTGTTTTACCAATCACCATAAGCATTTTTTGCTTTTAAAAAAAGAAGCTGAAAGTTTCGGGCTGCACAGCCCCAAGACTTTCTGGTTAAACTGGGCGACTACAAGCAGGTTCTAGTACCGACATCTGCAGTCCATGTGGGAGTTGAGAGCATCTGGTATTTTTCCTCATGATTTCAGAGTTTATAATTCACCAATAACACAGTAAATGATCCACAATCTGCAACAAAACCCCCTGCAGACTGTAGGTGCCCCTTACTGAGGAACTAGAACCGGGGTTAATGGTGAGGGAAAAGGTCTCGCAGGTCCTACCGCACAGAGTCTCCCTGAACTTGGAGGTGAGCTTCTCAATAACGCCGTAGGTCTCCACATAGAAGACGTGGTCCTCCAGAGGGATGCTGGCCATCTGCTGCAGGGAGCCCATGTCGGCTCGGTCGACTCCGACAGCGTAGATCTCGATGCCCGAGGCCCGAGCTGCAGCGGACACCTCCTCCACCTGGTCCTGGGGTCTCCCGTCTGTCACAATGATGGCCACCTTGGAGATTTTCCTGGCGCGAGGCCGGGCCCCAGAGTCCTCTGTGAAGGCTTCGTTCACTGCGGTCTTGATGGCGAGGCCCGTCATGGTGCCGGCTGCCAAGGGCTCGATGCGGGTGATGGCTTTCTTCATGTCGGGTTTGTTGAAGTGGTTTTTGAGGAGGAACTCGAGCTTGACCGTGCTGGCGTAGTTGACCACAGCCACTCTGGTGGTATCCGAGCCGATGTCCAACGTGTCGACCATGTCAGCCAGGAATATCTTCACCTTCTCAAACTCACCGGGACGCACGCTGCGAGAGCTGTCAATGATAAAGACCAGGTCCAGGGGACGGCTCATGCACTGAGAGTCTGTCGCTGGTGATCAACCAAACCATGGCAGCGTTAAGTCATAATACAGTTCATTATTCAGAGAAACATTCAAATGTGTTGGTTAAACTGTCACAGAGAGAACAAAACACAGGACACTTTGTGATACACAACACACATTTGCCATGGTAACAAAAGGAAACTGTTGTGCATCACTGCGGTGATAAAATAATGAAATGATATAGTATGCCATGAAACATGTTGTATCATATCAGTGTTTAGGCCATCAGAGTCTTATCACAGGACTTATCCTTTTGTCTCATTTGAATGAATGAAAAGGATGCTTGATGCCGACACATAAAAAGCGACATCACACCTAGAGACAGAGACAGTGTTAGGAGCCCTGCCTGTCCAATCACATACACATATACTGAACTACATTTCTGCAGTTTATTGTCGGATCCTCTCTGCTTTTTAAAAGCAAAAATACTGCTTTTATTAAAAAAAATTTAAAAAAAAAGGAAAGACATCAGCGTTAGCTCTCGTCTTATTTTAAACGTCAAATGCTTTATATTTAACAAACAGATGTGAGAGTGGAATCAATTTTCTCATCTATGTCTCCGTAAGAAAGACAATATTTCACAAAACGTATATATATTTTTTCCTTTAAATAAAATGCCCTAAGTGGTGTTTCTGTTCTTTCTCGGAGCGAAAACAAACAGATCTAACGTGGAAAGCATTGAGGATTTGGGTTGGAAAGGAAACCTGACTGGTAATATTCTACCTGTCTCCACAGGACTGACGGTGGTGATGAAGCCGCTTTGGGTACTGACCGGTAGCGTCACAGGAGCCGTGGTCTCCACTGGCGGCACAGTGGTCACCACCACTGGCAGGATGGTTGTCACGGTAGTTGCTGGCAGAGTCGGCTGCACTGTTGGCTCTGGTCGAGTTGGAGGGAGGTGTAACAAGGGTGTTGTTGGCACTGTTGGTTCAGACTTTGTTGGGCAAAGACCCTTCAATTTGTAAGGGAACTGGCCTTTGACCCAATGATGGGGATGGGGAGCTACTGGTGGGGATAGACCTTTGTATATGTGATGCATTTGTGGAGCCACTGGGCCATTGAATCTGTGGGGATTGGGCGGCATGGGGACTAAGGGCCTGTGGTAATTCACTGGAGGAGACGGAGGAAAAGGTCGATACACTACCGGTGGAGGGATCCTTGGTGGCTGGTAGTGGTAGTGATACCCTCCTCTATACGTGTAATCACTTCTGTGAACTTCAGGGCCACCAGAAAGGAAAAGTGATAGAGAACATTAGTAGGTTGAAAGTACAGGAAAGGTGTGTAAGTTGACATTGTGAAGTACAGACAACAGACGGACACATTATTAGTCGAAGCACGAGTGTAAGTTCAGCCACCTGGGTTTGTTTTCCAACAAGCTTGGATTGTCCTGTATAATGCTTGTGAAACCACCCGGTCAACACATTTCACATTTCATGCATGTTGTGTTTGAGAAAAGTGGAAATACTGGTTACATTACATTTTCTGAAAGATTAAATATGTAGTCTTACTAGACCAGATCTAGCCTTTCTCATTTTTTCTTAGCAATTTACAAACACGTTATCTGCAAAAATTACATTACAGTACAAAAAATGTTGAATTATTGTTTTATAAACAAATCCTAACTGGTCACGAGAGACTCAAAACATCTAATGTGGATAGAAAGAAGCTTCGTAATGTAAGTACATTTACCCAAGTATTATACTTAAGTATAGTGTAAGGGTACTTTACTTTAATACTTCCCGTTCATGCTACTTCTACATTTGACAGGCAAATATTGTACTTTTTACTCCACTACATTTATTTGACAATTATGGTTAGTTACTTTGCAAAATATCCTTTTACACATGAATCTGGGGGGTCGTGAGATATTTAATCGGTTTTTAAAACGTTTTTTTAAGGTTATGCACTTTAAATTTGTCATCATATTTTAGAATTTTCTCAACTATTTCATATTTATATTTTTGAGTTTTATCGCTTGGGCCAGTGTGAGAAAGAATTGTGAGGCAGAGGTCAAACTTCCTGTACAAATCAAAGTATTTGCCCCATGAAACGTTATCAAGGGGGCAAAAGGCATCGTGTGAAATTTTAAACATTACCCAAACTGCACCGTGAAAAAAACTATTTTAGAAGGGAAATGTCTTTTTGTTGGAACTCCTAACAACTCATATATTTCCTTGTTATGGCTTTGTTTGTAAAGGATCATAAGCCAAATCTATGGTTTAATTTTTAGCAATGCATTGTATTTAATAAGCTTATCATGTGATTTAAATTAAAAAAAAATGTTTTTAAGTAAAATCTTAATTTGAACCAGTAACCACAGCTCACTTAAACTAGTGGAGTAAGAAATATAGTGAAGTATAAAAGTAAGTAAATGTAGTAAATTACTTTCTACCATTTGTGACTTTATACTTCTATATTACTACTTCTAATTAAGTAAAAATATATTTCTTCCATCACTATTAGAAAGTACCAACTAAAACTTACTTGCTGGATTCAGGGTCCTGAACGGTGGTCGGCCATTGACTCTGGTTTGTGCGTAGCTTTGTGCGGCGATCAGCTGTGGATCCCCCGCACTGAGGTGGTAAGTTGCTAGAACATCAGACAGCAGCAGTGAAGCGCAGGACAGGAGGCTCCAGAGGAAAGACTTCATCATTATCTGCATGCAGAGTCCTCCGGTGGTCTGTCCGGTGTCTGCTCTGTCTCAGAGGGTCCTGCTCAGCTCAGCGGGGGTCTGACTGACCGCCTCCACATGAGGTGGAGTCTGCCCAATCCAAGGGTGGGACGCGACCTCCAGTGTTAAAGATGGTATAGAAAAAAAAAGACTCAAAATATAATCTACACAATTTGGGGGAGATGTATATCAATCACGGGTATATTGATGTTTTTTTTCTTCTGTTTTTCCCCAGGGCTGTTTGCAGATTAAGGCCACGAGTCCCCCGAACGCACAACTCAACACTGCCAACAAATGTCGCAAACATTTTTTTCCAATTCATTCCATTTTTCACATTTTATTTATTCAGTGAGCTATTCAATAATACTTTTTTAAAAACCACACATTTGTTTCCCACCATGTGTTTCAAAGCCCGGCAGGAATAATGTTTGGTGGAGAAATGCATTACTTTGTAGACCCATTTGATATTTTATTGAACGAAAGAATATTGAGTCCAAAAATACAGAAATCATCTTGTAACTGTTTTATATTTGTTATCACAGAAGGTAAACTACTCCAAGAAGCGAAACCCCCAAATGCACTAAATAAATAAATAAATAATGAAGGTCTTCGCTTCATCGTTTGTGATGAGTCGTTGTAATATAGTTCTAGAAACACCTGGTGATCTTCTAGTTCATCATTGAGGTCATTAGGTAAAAATTAAATGTTAGGCAATACAATATCATAGGTCCATGATTTAGTGAAAACACAAGGTTTTTAAATAAAACCAAAATGTTTCACCGTTTATGTTGAACATTTCCATGTTTGTTTTTCTCCACAACACACACACTGACAGCCGTTTGCTATTAATCTCACTTTTGAATTCACTTCAGCATACTAGACATCACAAAAGAGTCATGAAGATATAAATGTTCTGAAATGTTTATTGAAGTCAAATGTATTTCCACTAGGATACAAATCATATTCCCAATAAAGTAATGGGGAGGTTGTTGATAAGCATGCAAATACTAATGTTCACAAGACCAGCCGTTTGCTCCAGATGTCAGGTGAGAAGGAAGCAGAGAAAATGATCCATCATCAGTGCCCTCTGCTCTCTCTCGCTTCGTCTGTCTTTCAGTCTCAGCTGGGAAACTAAATCACTAGCTTTGCTAACACATCGGGGCAGCAGAGAGTGATGAAAATGTCAGGGGTGGTGGTGAACTGAACCACAGCGAAGCTAAATAAATACCAGACGAAAAAGTGCTACAGACTCCATTCAAGACTGCGATGGAATAGTCTAGGTCTTAATAATTAGGGGAAAAAGTAACACAATTCAACAATAAGAGCTATAATAAATGGATTGTCATAATAATATTTTTTTTTTTTTTTTTTTTACACTTCATATCAATCTATAGATAGGATGGTGCTGGATTGATGATAGCATTTCAAGCAATTGAATTTTCACACGTATCCCTTTTACTAAGACATAAAAAAGGCCAGAGGGGAGGGAGGGAGGGAGGGCTGGTAGCTTCCGTTGCCTTTCAAACATCACATTCATTCATTCATTTCACACAGATTTCAGTCTTTCCCACCTTTCTCCTCTCACACCTCCAGGATGCTCTATAGACGCTCTGTAGAAATACAGAGGGTAGGGCTGAACAAATCGTTGTCAGTGGCCTTACACATACACAGTAGGTCAGGGGAGGGGGATAAGGGCGTAATGGTGCTCAGAAAGGGTTAGTGAGGGAAGGTAGGAATGCATATGGTGTGTGTGTGTGTGCATGTGTGTGCGTGTGTGTTTTGGCAACAGGGGCTGGTGCTTAAGCAGGCATGTAAGGGGGAGGTGGCTCCTTCTCTGGCATCTTCATTGCCATCTCATAAGTGGGCAGGATGTACTGGAGAAGCAAGAAAGAACACAAAATATAAAACAACAGAACATAAAAAGGTTCAACATAACATACCAAAAATGTTTCGGAGCAAAGTAATCGAGATGAACACAGATCATCAGAGTGCGGGGCTGCAGATTAGGGCTGCAACTAACAATTATTTTCATTATTGATTCATCTGCAGATTAATTTCTTGGTGAATTGTTTGGTCTAGGATATGTCGGGAAAGAGTAAATAATCATCACTTCCCAGAGGTCAAACTTGCATATTTAAATAGTGCGTTTTGTCCAACCGGCAGTCCAAAGACATTCAGTTTATTATCACAGAAGATGAAGAAAATCAGTGAATATTCACATTTGAGGAGTTTTTGGAATTTGGGCTTTAAAAAAAAAAAAAAAAAAAAAAACTTAAATGATGAATCATTTATCAAAAATACTTGCAGATCAACTTTCTATTCATCCATAGTATAATCATTTCAGCTGTAGCACAAATTGATACATTCTGAACTTCAAAGCAGGGACTCTGCAAATATTTTATGCTTTAACCACTTTTTACACTTTTAGAAGCAGTTTAAATGGAACTAAAACAATTGGTTGATTAATCCATCAGTCACTCGACAGAAAATTCATCTGCAACAATTTCAATAGTCGATTAATGGTCAGAAGTCATTTTTAAAAGCAGAAATGAAGAAAATTAAATGGTTTCAGCTTCTCAAATGTGAATGTTTGCAGGTTTTCGTTGTTTTCTATGATAGTACTGAACATGTGTTGGTTTTGGGCTGTTGGTTGGACAAAACTAGGAAATGTTAATACTACAACCTGGGCTTTGGGAAATTTTGATGGGACATTTAAAAAAAGAATTCTAGCATGTCATACACCAAACAATTAATTGATTAATTGACAAAATAACAAGCAGACAAATCAATAACGGAGATCATTTTTGGTTTCAACCCAAGTCTTAGTCAACTTCACCACGATCCGTTTAGTGCATCAGTAAAATTCTACTTAGATATTAGATACTAAAATATGAGAAACATTTAAACCTCTTTTATATATATATAAAAAAAATTAATAAAAAATTTAAAAAAGGAGATTTTTTTCTGAAAAGGATGAGCCTTAAATTGTGTAATATATTATAAACATATTATATAATTTTTTCCCTGACACGGTGAACTCTTGAACAGACACTTTATGCAATAACTGTCCTCTTCTGGGTTTTTTTTTTGACTGTCAATGTGAGCATGTCATGCCACCTTCTGGCTTAACGGAAGCATTACATATCGCTGCACCCAAAAAAAAGTGTCAAGTGTGTTTTTGTGTCAGGAGATACTGCTCAGTCAATCAGAGAGAATCTCAGACAGCTTGCATACCTGAGGAGGGGTCTCAAAGGCCGGGTAGACCGCAATCTCTGGCATGTTCCTGTTGTTGATGTACTTGTAGCAGTTCCACACACAGTTGATCAGGTAAGACTGGGAAGCAAAGAAAAGATTGTACTTTGACTTTTATGGATTAATCAGGCTGTGTGACTCAACATTGAATAAACACTTTCAATCCCTCATCGCGCCTCGCCACAAGGTCTCTATTCAAATATAAATACACCAGAGGAATTTAAATAGGACAGATCCGGCGTTGTTGATAAACAACTCGGCACGTTAACCTCGTCTCGCACTCGCCCCTTTACTGAATTCACAGACATGAAACCAATATCAATTTTTTTCATCTAACCATATTAGATGTATTTTTATATTAGCTTGCTTTAGAAGGATGTGAATTAAATGAACAAACACACAGAATAAACTAAGATTTCAATGTGAATAAACAAAGCAATCATTTCACCTTGAGGATGATGAGGAAGGCGAAGAAGACGAGCACGAAGAGCAGCAGGCAGCTGGAGTCCAGAGAGAGGAGGTTATCCTTGTATGGGAAATCCGGCTGAGGAAGACAAGAACAGACGGCAGATAATCAATAAGAACTTTTTATAGTCGACTCACGTCACCATCTACGCTACCACGCAGTCCAAAGAAAAGACTTTAAAAGATCTTGAGGTTATTCTAACAGTAAAAAGTTAGAGGTGGAACTTTTTCCAGTTTTTTTTTTTTTTTTTAATTCATCTTTTGAGTGTTTCTATTTGATTTTACTGGGGGAAAGCAATGCTGTGCAAACAGACAAGTCTATCCGTTGACAGTTTTCCTAATTACTTTGTGGGACTCTGACTTGACAGCAGCTCACATGCTTTACTCCATTTTATTCTCCTCAGTTTTCTATGAACGTGGAATTATATTTTTGACATTAATATTAAAAAATACTTTTACTCCCAACATAAACCTTGGTATTTTTTTGGTAATGACGTAAACATGAGAACAATGAGGCTTAGTTATAGACGCTTTATTCTGTTGTCGGTGTTGTCCTCTGTTATAAAACACAAATAAACATGGTAGCGGTAGTGTGATTCATTCATAATGTCAACAGGATCAGACTGGAGACTGTTGGCACTGACCAGCTGGTCCAGGTAGTCCTTGATCCTGGGTAGGTAGGTGAGAGAACTGATGGCCACCAGGCAGCTCAGAGCAAAATCAAACAGCTGGTAGCAGAAAAACGGGATGAGCCAACCGTCACGATGCTGAGAAAAACGATTACAGGTGGAGACAAAGTTATGTTATGAACAAACTCATCAGTTCAGATCCTGTTTGAGGTCATTATCTACAAGGACCATGCTGCATTTTTTTTCAACCTCATCTCCACAGTTATTTTAGATGAACATTCGGACATATCTGTATCCAGTAAGTAGGCTCTATTACCCTCTACAAATGCTACAGGTGAGGATGCATTCACAGCCTGAGCAGCAACCAGAAAAACTACAGTTTATTATGTTTTAAAGTGTGTTCTATTCCAACCTTGGTTTTCTTGGCTTAAATGTCTAATTAAGAGGTTTCCTGGATTGAAAAAAAACATTTTCCTTCGGCTCAGGCTGTGGCTGCATCATCAGATGTGGTTTGGGGTAAATGAAAAGAGCCTGCCTACAGAGACAGGGAGCGCTGACGCTGTAACTTTGTACATTAACACGTCTTACTGTAACAAATGCATAGAAAAGGTTGAAAATCAGCAAAGCAGTCTTTTAACTGGGTCAATTTACAAGAATCTCTACAGGCATTCTGGGTGTTTTTCTATGAAAGCACAGTATACTCCATCTTCACTCTCCATTCCTACATTATGTAGCAAAGTACTGATGGCCTTTGGTATATTATGATCATGAAACATTTAGGGTATTTAATTGGGAGACTACAGCAACTGCGGATCTGCACCGTCACACTGTATTGGAAAAAGGGTTTCTACTATTGCTGTCTGGGAAATGTACTTGCACAGCTAAAGCATAGCTCTTGCACAGACTGTCGGCATGCACAGAGTACCCAGCCTGCAGATGCGTGTCACCCTTTAACTGTGCAGTCATCCCAATTAGCAGTTTATTGCAGGGCCACGTCAAAAGGCTATCAAACCTGTCAGTCTTGATGCCAATCAGGCAGGCCTGTGAGGTAAAGATGACAGGCAGTGAGATCAAAGCATTGTGCTCTCAACTCCCACTGCATCGGGATTCTTTTGAACATCCAGCTGAAATGTACTGGAGTTAAAAAAAAAAAAAAAAAAAAAGTAATTTTTAAAAGACCGGAGATGGTGCTTTGGTATTTTGTGTAACGTCTTGCTTACCTCTTTAAGTCTGGTGCTATTGTTATACAACTTGAAAGAAATGTTTAGTTTTTTTTTTAATACATTCTGGGATTATATATATATATATATACACACATTAGCATTAGAAACCACAACAGCGCTTAAAATTAGGTACATTATGTCAAAAGATAATATAAAAAACAGCACAATGTCCACTGTGTAGACTTACAGTAATGGCTCCATACACCATCATGGCGCTGATGGTGAGCATCAGCAGAGAGATGGCAAATCCAACACAGGCATTCTCTGTATGAGGAAAAAGTGAGAATAAAGAAATTGAACAAAAGGCAGAGGAGGATTTACTACGATTTTAGTTTAGCGTTCACCTTAATCATTAATGTACATCAGTGGGCGAATGTATATTGGTCTGCTTTCTTTGAAGCAGCAGTGATTTGCATACAGTGTAAGTGAACAGTCTCCAGGGCCTCTCTCTTTCCAGCTAACTCCGTTTTAAAGAGCAGCTCTGGGGAGCATTAAGCCGCTCCCTCTCAGCTGCGTAGTGCCGGTAAATATAAAAATGAAACTCAGCCTGGGATAATTAAAAGGCCTGCCTTTCATATCCTCTTTTCTCTCCGTCACTCAGTTGCTCGCTTCCTCAAAATGTTCTGCCTGTTGCACTGGAGAGACGATGCTGGTGAGGAAGCTACTGCAGCAATGCGGCCCGGAGACTTTTCTTTGTTATTCAGTAGCTCAAGCAGAACAACTACAACTTGCATCAATGTATGAAACCATCAGGGGACTGTCTGGAGTTAAAATAAGGTTTTAGAAAACTTTTTTTAAATAAATAAAAAAAAAAATCCAAAAATATTTAGCAGTGCAAAAATATAGTCTTTATACAATCTTCTCTTCTTTTTCTCTTTAACCAATATGCAAATCATTGCCAGTCAAATGTCAGAAAAGTGTCCACGTTGTGCCTTTTTACAATTAGTTTTCTCCAAATCAACAGTCCAAAACCTAAAAGATATTACTTTAATTTGTACATAAGATAAATAGGAGAATATTTTGCCTTTTGTAGTTAACTATAATAAACTTAACAACAAATACTCTGTTTAATCCAAACTAAAAGCCAGAGACCATTTTCACATGTTATCTCTTAATACCTCTTATAAATTTTTAAAATGGCCTGGAATAAAAATGAGTGCAGCCTGATGAAGCTGCACTAATATGCCAACATTGCCTCTTTGGGCTGTGGACAACCTCCACTGCTCCGTGTGCCTGCTGTGGGAAGGTCAACCCACCGCGGTTGTTTCCCCTCCTCTCCTGCTGAGTCAACGTTTCAGAAAAATGAAGAGGACTTCCCCAAGCCAAATCAACAAAACAACCGCCAGCTAGAAAGTAAAGGCAGTCTGGTAGTCCTGCCACATATGAATGCAAACACCTCGGACAAACATAAATCCTTGTGGAAACACAAAGGAACGACACCAGTGACACCGCACCAGAAACAACATTTTCAGACAACATGTACACAGCACAGCAGTGTCCTGTTGTCCTCATGAGTTGTTTTGATTTGCAGTCAGTGGGGAGTTATGCTCCCTGTGGAAGATGAAACACATGTTCAACCTCACAGCTCATCCGTGAGCAGCTATACACCTTTAAATCCAGTGCAGAGAATATTTATTCTGTTATGTTTCAGTGGGCAAAAAATCTTCCCCTGAAGACGATGAAATTATAAGGCCTACCTTGACAGAATGTGTTTGATGTGTTAACACTTCATAAACTCAATACAATTTCCACATGTTTTTATAAAGCAGTTTGTTAGCACTTACAGTAATTCTTATGTAAATTGAACTCCTTACCAGACATCCTGTCGGAGGCAAAGTAATGGTCGATGACCTCATACTGCAAGTCAATAGTAGGCACGTTCTCTGGGTGGGTCACAGCTACAGTCAGCAGGATGCCCATCAACAGATTGACTACCTGATGAGAGAAAGGAGGAAAAGGAAATAGGGGTCTTAAAAGAAAGAACTCCAGCAGTGCTTTTGCATGTCTTACCAGATTACTAACTAATTGTTTATCCTTTACATATATAACAACATTTACTAACAACAGTTTGGAATACGTTTTGGATAGACATGGATAAGATAGGCGACATAACAGAGAATCATTTATCACGCTTTTTTGTCAAGGTTACTTTATCATCATGTTAGAAACAATTTAGAAACAAACTTTTTAGGAGGTGGAACTTAAACGCAACAAGCTAGAACAAGAACGTCCGCAACGAAACAAAACATTATTGTTTTACACCAACATCTTATCTATAACTTCTGCAAAGAATGTCTATCGATGAAGGACGAATTTAACTGCAGAAAAGTGTAGTGGGCAGGCTGCTTGTGTCTAACTGTTTATGTGTTCTCTCCCCCTTTCCTAAGAAAGCCTAAGAAATAATGTTTAAAAAACAAACAAACACATTTATCATCTTTACAACCCTAAACCAGTACACACAGACTTGGCTTATAGGGAAGTAGCCTGACCATCAGACACCATAATAATGTAATATTATTTTTCAGCAGTGGTTGGCATTTTTAAAAAAAGTTCTTGCAAGTCTTGGTGGCAAGTGCATTGGATCAAAAACTCATGACTCTCTTAATTTATAAAAACTTTGCCATGTGAAGGTCAGAGTAGCAAAACGTTGTTAATAAAGTGAGTACAAGTGATGAACAGTGTGCGGGATTCTTTGTTTACTTCCCAGCAATTGTGTTTGTTTTTCTTTGCAACTATTGCAACACCTACACAATAAGCTTAAAGGCTTAACGTTATAGTGTCTTTAGTGCAGAGTTTTCCCTAAATGTTCCATCAAGTTGCTTAAAACCAAAGTAACAAACATGAATGAAAAGAAAAAATATTCCCAAGAATTGACAATTATTATTTGAAGATGAAGATGTTTTCAATCTACTGATCCACTTTACGTCCTTATACCAGCAAACCAGAGTACACACTTGGGATTATTTACCGGTTACAATAGCTGGCAACATGCACCACATTATCAGCTTCTTCGAAATATAGTACCAAGTCTTTACGTTCTCTTAACTGTCACGCCATTTCTGGTTTGATTTCAGACTTTCGTTTTCCTTTTGTTGCATCAGGTTTGAGAGTGCTAAATCATCGTGAAAGCAGCGATTCCGTGGGGAGAAAAAAGGAACATGGTCATGTGTTTAATATGAGTCAAGTATTGTCCAGCTGGTGAAAAACTCGAAATGCAACCAAAACCATGAACATCTGTTGTGTGACGTGGTAAAACGAAAGGGGATTAATGCAGATGTGAGTGGGATGAGAAATGTGCAGAGGGCAGCAATAGCTGACCTTAGCAAACTGTTTTAGCTACTTCAGCGTGCCTATGAACTACAGTCCCTTACTTTTAACTACATATATAACCTTAATGACCTTAGACAACATACATAAGATAAAAGCCTGGGTCCCCTTTCGCATGTTACTGTGGATTCCTTCGCAGTCAGCTTGTTATGATTTGACAACCATTACGTTGGCAAATCAGCGGAATGTCGGCTAGCTTGCGCTAACGTGCTACATAACATTAAGTCGAAAAGCCACATATTTCAAACACTTTAAACCTGCCAGGTGATGGTAACCAGCAGGAATATGCTTCTTGTTGTCTTTGTATCAGTTTACCAACCGCATTTTCAAGGTTGGGTGAGTTTTATCGACAGAAACACTCAGCTAGTCACACCTGAAATAATAGCAGGCTAACGGTAGCATCTTTTAAGCGTTAGCTCGGCATGTAACGGCTGTTTTAAAATGGTCAAAAGTAGCGCCTAGCTGATAATAAAGTTGCTAACAACATTCATAATAACTATATTAACAGTCTTGTTGACATTTATTACGTAACTTTTATCGAACTTAACACAGTTGATAGACAGTGCTAGCTAGCATTAGCTTGCTAATCCCCATCAACCATTTTACGTACCATATACCATGTTCCCAGGATGATGGTCCCCGTCCGGACATGGCAACATCCACAACACCTGGTGGTGTACAGTCTGTCTCGACTAGGCTTAAAGTGATGCATGTCCTCCACAAGAGTAGGAAGAAACATCAGGAGAGCTCGTCGTGGAGGATTAAAATATTCTCAGCATCAACAGTCAGCGAACGAACTCAGAGGAACGCCCACCCACCACACTGACGACCTGCGCGACACCGCGGATAAAAACAAACGCTCTGACGGGCAGGAAGAGGCGGGGGCTAAATGGTAACTTTGACTGACAGAAGTTTGAACCAATGGGCGTGAAGAGATTTCAAGCACAACCAATAGGCTTCAGGACATGTTGGAGCTAGGATGAACGTTCTCTTGTACCCCTGTCCTTTTTCTGTGCAATGAAATTATTATCTTTTGCAAATCTCCAGACTATTCTCTCCCATGTGGCGCTATTGTTGTCAGCATTAAGTCTGAGAGGGATTCAATTGGTTAAATACTCCTTTAATTGACAACCTGTTTGAGTGGGATGGTTCAACAGACTCATCTGTCGACCAATTGCCCTTAACAAGCACCAAAAGTAAATGTTATTAAGTGCTATTTTGTAACTTTCAAGAGGGTGTACACATTTTTGCAAATTATTTCCACATATCATCACTCATTAACAGTTAATTAGCTCTGTGATGTCAGAGCAGTTCCTGAAAAAACTCTGCAATACTCAATCATCTTACTGGAGGCTACTATATATTATAGTGTGGCACACACACTGTGAAATATGTACATAATGGCCTTTCATTGGTTTACGTAAATGTAAACAAACTGTATATATACTCTCAATATATGCATATATATGAGACATAAAAAAAAGAGATTGAGGATTTAAATAGTTATAAAGCTAATTTAATAACAATCATTGAGTACAAAGTTAATGTCATTTCATGGCTCTAGACGAGATAACATGTTACATTGCTGTTGATTACCTAATCATTGTCATTTACATTTAATATTCACGCTCAAATGAGTTCCCCCTAGATTCTTCATTCATATATCATATCACATGGATTATTTAGATAACTGTAATGGGGGATAACAACGAGGTTTCCCTATTTCTACCAGAAATACTGCAGCTTTTAAAAGGCCCTGTTACACCTGGGTGCAACAGGGGGAAGAGGTTCATCATCGAGCTATCAAGCATTTTCTATGTTTTATGAATTGAAATGCTACAAAAATGTGTGCATGGAAGCAATGAAAGCTGCCACTTCAAAACAATTACAAAGCAAAGTGTATTATACGTGGTTGATGATTGATTAATCACATATTGCATCTATGACCATCTTCATTCAACCATGCACACACAACAATTCAAATAAGAACATACACACCTGCTGACTACACTTGATTTCTACCACAATTGAAGATAAAACTTAGTAGGAAAACCTCTATGTCCTCAGTGTTACCTACTATGGCCCTGTGTACAACGAAGCAAGCTCCAATCTTTGTTAAAGATAGTAAATAAAAATAATTCTTCATAAATATAAATAAATTATCAGTGAACAACTGCAGTACATTTGCATTAACTGTGAGAATAACTGTGATTAACCAACCACCCCCACCCTCCCTCCAAAAGTTTGAGAAAAGAATACATTTACAGTCGCTCCCGAGGTACAGCCTTTGGCCTGGCGGCAGAACAGAAACCTTAGCGTTAAAGTTTTAGCTTAAACAACAACTTCTTCCCTGTTGGGTCTGTGATAACCTCCGTCTGAAGAACTCTGCTGGCCCAGAATGTATCCTCCATTAGCTTTCTTCTGCGCTATATAGATTAATATTGCTGCCAGTGTAGCTGCAATTACCACTCCTGTTACTCCTCCTGCAATAATAGCTGTAAACATAAATCACTGAGTTAGAATACGAACACACAGTGTATCACAGCGTCAAATTCTGAATGTATCATACTGCACAGTACCGGCAAATATTTCTTTGTTCTCGAAGATGCTCTTGCTGTTTGCCACAACAAGAAATCCTGATCCCAAGTCTTGGATCGGCCCCGAAGAACCCTGACGAAAAAAGTAGGAACAGTTGCAAAACTTTATTTCCTGCTCTGCCATCTACATTATAAGGGGAAGAAATAGTGAGACTCGTGAAAACAAACGTACAGTGAAAGTATTCTTGGTTCCACCATCTGCGTTTGCCAGAAAAATGCTGACATCTTTGCTGTTGGTCTGATCCTTGATGTTTATTATTTCACCTGGTGAGACAGAGCATGAAATGTATTATTATATAATGACATGAACAACAGATACAATGTCAAGGGGATTATAACCTATAATCATTGTGCGTGATTCTCAGCTTTACCTTTTTCTGACAAATCCCCTGAACCAGAACTTTCCAGGTCATATCCTGATCCCTCCAAGTCCTCAGGAAGGGCAGGAAACTACATTTATGGAGAAAAATGGATGAGTATATTTAAAGATGCAGACAACCACAATACCGTTTTCTGTTGTTCCTATTGTCTGACATACGAAAACAGACAAGAGGTGAAGGAAGCCAATGAAGGCGAGGTCAATAAAGAAATGAATCATATCTCGGATACAAAGTCCCATTGACGCAATTACAATCTCAACAACACACTGTGGCTGACAAACCCATAATGACGCAATTGCTATCACCAATGAAGTGTAATGAGTGTAGAATTTAGCTTGAATTCAATTGTAAAGTCACTCCACCCATTTGGCAAAGCAGTAAAGGTCAAAGAACAGATCATCTTTTGTTTGGAATCAACACTTTCAGTGAACGTAGCAGCTCAACATCTTCAAAACATGTCTCTTCAAGTAAATGATCCGTTGACAGAGTTTATTTGAAAAACGTTACCAATAATATACACGACTTAAAGCTGCTGTTCTTAATGAAAGAAGAACTATAAATGTTGTGCAGCTTTAAAACCTATGGGGGGGGGTAATTGATACGCAAGAGATTAGATGGAGATTGAGGGAGGAATAAAAATGCTTGTTTTGGAAAGTGGAGTACTGCTGATTACTCAACGCTAAAGGCTCAGTGCATATAGAACAATCTGAACAGTCATACTATAAAAACCTGCCTAAAATAAAATTAGCCTTGGTTAGCTCCTGTATCAGGGGACATTATTATGTCGCATGCTGAACACGAATAATGTTTACAGCTGGAAACGTCTCAAGCTGCACTAATGCTTAACTGGACGCAGTGAACCTTGTGTTTGACTTGAACGTTATCCATGGGTTTCCTCCCACAGTCCACAGACATGAATGCAAGATGAACTTTTCCCAAGGTGTGGACGTTTTCTGTCCACGTGTGTGTTAGTGATAGACTGGCCACTTGTGTCTGTCTATTGCATGCTGAGTGAGTAGAGAATAAAGGTAGAACTGAGACAAACAAACACCAATTATTCTCTGATTCCAGATTTTACAATGTGAGGATTTGCTGCTTTTCTCTGTTTTATGTCATTATAAATAGAATGTCTTGGGTTTTTCCATTGTTGGTCAGGAAAAAAATGTGATTTGTAGACACAAGTATTAATCATTAAATAACATAATACATACACATGACAATACGGGGCAACTTTTATGCATAACTTTTGATACATTTCCTGATAATACTTCTGTACTTTTACTTATAATTGTAATGAAATGTTTTTTTCATTGTGGTGCTTCTACTTGTATTTAAAGTATCTTAAGCACTATTTTCACTATTGGAAATGCTGTACTACTCTACTTTATTTCATAATTATAGTTAGGCTACCAGTTACTTTGTGGATAATAATTTTACACACAATCTGATACATCTATAATATAGGGTGCATTATTATAGAATAAACTATGCTATAGTTATATCATTTAAGTAACATAATTGTATAATGAATTGAAGTGCTGCTTACACAATAATACATCAGTAATAATACAATTATTTACAAAATAACATGGGTATACAGTGGGACCATTCTGCCTAATGAGTACTTCTACTTTTGATACTTCATTTAATTACTGATAAGTAGTTTACTTTAAGTAAATCCAACTGGTAATACTTTCATTGATGTACTTTTATCTAGGTACAATTTTGAATGCAATACTTTTACTTCTAATGGAGCAGGCCACCTTTTATATTTTGGTGTTTCTACTTCGAATCCTTCCACCAGTGCCAATGGGGCTATGATAGTACAAGCATTATACGACATGACCCCACACCAGTTGCAACAGAAACTCTTTCAACTGTCTCATATCATATCATAATCGGTCATTTAGAATTTATCAAAAGTCCTAAGAAATCCAAGTGGTGGAAAGCATTGAAAAATACTGAAAATGTGTTGAAGTGTTTTTAAAAAGAAAATGGATTCATGCACGTCTTCTACCCTGATGTCCAGGCAACCAGAGTTTGTGTTTTACATGAGACATGAAGTCTCACTGTAAATACTTACTATGACGGGGTACCCACAGTTTGGTTTGCAGCATGTGCATCACCCACGTGCTGCAGATAAAGTCTATCACCAAGTGTGCAGCAGTGTCTGTACCAAGAAGAGAATGCCAACTGATCATCAGACCAGGGAAACTGGGGCTAAACGAAACAAAACTGGGTCAACCACAAAGCCTTGCTTCAAGTTGTGAACTCTCCCGAATAAAAGGACGATGAACAGATCACAGTAATGTCAAAGTGTTATTTTAAGTGATGTTTTAACAATGTTGTTTAAATTGAATAATGCCAACATTTATATGGACAATTTAGGTTGCGTAAAGCGATGCAGCTTCAAAATACCATTTTAGGAAGCAAAAAAGTAGCATCTTTTAAAAATACTTTCCAACACTTAAAAAAATAAAAATAAATAAAATGTTATCGAGGGGACTTTTTTGATTAATAAATATTTGTCAGATTTTCTTTTGCAATTTATGCCAGGTTCACCCCTTTTTTTCACACCAAATAACTGTAGCCTACTATAAAGATATGCAATGGTGGACCTATGAAATATCTGTAAAATAGATTGGTTTTCTGCCCTATTAATATAAATAATTCATAATAAAAGCCGCGTTGTACAATCCACACAATGAGAAGTGGGATGTCCTCTGCTGAAACATACTTGGGCTTGATTATTAATATCTTAAATTCTCTGCGTACAATAGTTTGTCTGAAATTGAGTTTAAAGGACGGAAAGTAATCCCTGTGACACCAAAGCTCCTCGTGAGTGTTTTAAAGCCATTCTTTATTTTATATAATTAATGTAAAATCGACATGAATAAGAATGTACAAATTCGACTATTTTAAATTAAATAATGGTCACTGTACATACACCTTAAAAAAGTGTTTTTTAATTAAATGTAAGCCCTAACAAACAATAAGATCGTAAACTAAAACACACCTTCGTACAGTAATATAACTTCAGGAAGTGAGAAAGGTGAGCACGAGACTGACGTAACGTCTACCACAGTTTAAAATGTGTCAAAGACTGAAAATGACTTACCGACATGTTGATGGGATGTATTAACCCCAGAGCTAAAAACCAAGACACTGTCAGAGGAATCCTCATGTTTGAGTTGAGTTGGAGTTCAGTTTATTTTGTCCTCTTCCTCTTCCTCGAGCCTCTTACCTGGCAGCCCCAAAAACCCGCCCACCAATAAACGTCGTTCAACTATGAACGTGAGATGTTTACAGAGGGCACCTGTGAAACAAAACAATAAACTAACGGGGCCCATAGAACATAAAAACTTTTTTTTTTCTTTAAATTAAAAGCACTAATCCGAGTGGCAAGAAATGATATGAAATTGTACATACATACTAATACATTTGGCCTCGTGACAATCCTCCTCCCAGGCCTAGATGACCAGTGGTGGAAAAACAAGAGCTACATGAAGTAAAATCTCTACATTTCAATATTCAGGACAAAGGTTAATATATTTGTTCTACAAAATGGCTCTTCTCCAGAGTGTTACATTTAAGTATTATTATTATTATTAATGCATTAATGTGTTAGCAGTATTCTAATGTTGTAGCCGATCAAGGTACATATAATAACTAATGTACACGCCTTGGGAAAGTGTTGTCTATAACGATGCATTATATTTGAGGTTTAAGATGTTTGTGTTGTATGTAAAAAAAAAAAAATCTTATTTTAAAAACTAACTAGGAAATACAGTACAGCTGGCATGTATGAGTAAAAAGCCCAATATTTACCTGACATTTAGTGCAGTAATAGTACTTTTACAACACACGTTTGGATACAGCTGTATTCCTACTACAATCAATTGAAACCCCTAGAAAATTGCATCAGTTTAAGCAGTGGTTCATGCTCATGCTTCTGAAAATTAAAATGAGCGAAAACAGCTTTTAAAAAAAAAAAAAAAAAAAAAAAAAAAAAAACACCAAACATGAGAAAAACCACAACAATGCAGGTCAAATGTTAGAAGAACAGTTTAATCATTACATAGTCACAATTCTGCTTCCAAAAATGAGTTTGTTTTCTTCATCTAACATCTGGAAATGTACATAAGGCCACCTGAAAATGTACATGACTTTGACAGTGTGACAAAACTCATATGTTCATATTTATATAATTGACAATATTTTACATTGCTTTTGCTTACAAGGTAGAAGCTGTTCCAAAATACAGCACTCTTCTGTACAAAAATAATTCTTGTCATATCCTGTGAAGTTTCCATGGTAGCAGAGAGGACTAAATGCAGCCTCAGTTTTAGTACAGAGTGTTTTTTTTTCTTCTTTTTAAACTGTCTCACTTTAGAAAGACTAACAGTGGATGTTACAGCTCCAGTACAAATAGAGGCTGGCCTTTCCCATAACAGATTAAAAACAAAAACCATGCCAGATTTTGAAGCCATAAAGTTTTTTTTTTCCTTTAAAATAACACTTGATCAAATAAAACTGTATACATTATATTCAAGGGGAAAGGAGTGATGAATATACACACACATCAAAATGCACATTTTTGCCTTTTTCTCCCCAAAAAAGTGTAAAAGACATCCCATTTACAGCATAAACGTTTACAAATGTACAACTGTACAGACGAAATAAAAGCATCACTACAAATTTAGAGCAAGGCCTGTCAAACACCACGACTAGACATTTTTCTCAATTAACTAATAATCTTACACTTATTAACTGCACATATACTACATGTATTCTACAATTATTCATTTGAAGCAAAGAAGCCATCACTACGAGCATTACAGGTAAGTTGTATAGCTTTCGATGGCCCCACCAGCCTCCACCAATGCACTTGCATACCCAACCAAATGAAAAAAAGAAGTTTTAAAAATCAAAAACAGAACCATTAAAAAAAAGGTTCCTTCGGCATCCCTTTCTTCAACTCATCCCACTACTTCTAGTTCATTTCAACTTAGATGTACAAAGCTGCGATAAGCTCCACTTCACGATTTTTTTTTTTGTACTACTCTGACTTTCAGGCGGTGGGGGTCCCATCGTCGCTGCAAGCCCCCTACCCAAAAGCAACAATTTACTCATACATAAAGATGCTATACATCGCTAAAACTACTTCTACGCAAGAGATGATTATTCAGTACATAAAGATACCGTTTCTAGGGCAGTGTTTATCTCAAAGTACAAGACAGATAAGATGTTACACAAAACATGATAAAGAAAAAAATCATTCCAAGGATTAAAACCTGTCACAGCATGCCAACACATACCCCACTCCCACCCCACTAGCCCCACAAAAAGCCCCCCACTACGGTCATTTCATGTTAAGATTATACCAGGTTACACGCTCGCTGTACAACTAAACCTCATGCTCTGCTTCTATAAGTTAAATGGTAGCTTTTTATTTTTGCATAAACCCCGAGTGATCACCTGGATGAGGCTCAGTGGATGCAGCAGCTCAGGTTGGTCAGTCTAATATTTAGTACCGAAACTGTTCAGATAATTACATCAGGCAGACTACAAGCCGCTGGGGTAAACACACGCCCCCCGATTAGCCTGGAAAAAGGAGGCAAGAATAAGCCACCACTGGAAAACACCGGCCTACACTAAAGCACCAATCCCCAAAGCCAAGCTCGCAAACCGGTCTTGAAGACCTCTGGGTGACTGTGGCACAGGACACATAGTAATCACCTGTGGACGGAGGGTTTATATCCATCCATACTATGGGGTGCTATTTGAAAACAAATCCATCAGCTGCTTTGGCATGGGAAAACACTTTTACTGTGCATGGGATAATATACAAATATAATATTCAATTGCCTAGACTTCATTAGAACAGCTGACATAAGTCTGGTTACAAAAACAAGTAGAATTGTTTTTTTTTTTGTTTTTTTTTTTTAAAAGGATCACTCAGTTTAGCCTTATAAAATCACTTGCTGGTGTTAATTGTAGGAATTGGAAATTTCAGCAAATGTGTATAAGTTTTTTTTTCTACAGAGAATTTACAAGGTAAAAAACTAAATGTACAAGATAATATGAAAACCAGTCAAATACATCAATTACATCATTAACAATGGGCTTGTGCTTTACCCAGGAAAGAAAAATCGGCCTGCTGACTGTGCGTCCCCTGGGGGCCACGGTGTGGGCCGGCACCAGGGGTGGCAGAGTGGCAGGGGTCAGTTGTCACAGCGTTCTTAGGTGAAGTTGACTTGTCTGTTTTTTTCTTTTTTGGTAATTCCCCAAAAATGGGATAACAGAGGGTGTCAAAGGCTAACCCCTATGGCTAAGGAGCATCTCTCACATAACAGGGGGGTTTAGGGCTCGTACTCCTCCACTTCTTCAGGGGACCCAGGGCGTCGACAGGACTACATGAGGCCGTTCGTGGGGCCACCGATGGGACCCAGTTCAGATCCGCTCTTCATGTAGTATTTTTCCAGCTTGGCCAGAATGTGTTTCCCGTAGGTGTACTTACGTAAAGTGGCAATGTGAGGCCGGATCTGAGAAGGGAGAGAGGGCAAAAAGGTCAGCAGATTCAAAGTGGAGCTGAAACGATGATTCAATTAATAGGAGTTGATCGACACTAATTTAAATGATCAATTCAAGTCATATCTGAAGGAAAAATGTCAAAAATGTTCTGCTTGCAGCTTCTAAAGTGTTAGTCCTTTATGATAGTATATTAAATATTTTTTGGTTTGGGGCCATTGGTCAGATAACACCACCAGGCATTTCTCAGATTTCTCACGATCAGGAATATTGGCAGAATAATAAATTATAAAATTGTTAGTTGACCCAACTCAAAGTCAAAGTGGTTTAATCTTAAAAAGTAAATACACACAACACATACAGTATGGATGAAAAGCGGAATATAAAATACTTTCCATGTTCTATACTTCATTTTTGGTGGGAAGGTATAAAAGAATATATATAGTGTCAACAACTGGCTCAGACTCAAATTGGTTTAAGTCATTAATGTTTTCTGAAGTTAGGAGGTTAAAGATTTTGTATTTCCATCATTCGTACACTGTATTTATGGAGAAACAAGTGTACAATTGCTCGGACTTTTTGCACTTAGTCCAAATAATATGAACTCTTACTAGCTGTGCACACTGCATATAGTCCCCACCTTTACATTTCTGCATGATCACACAGATTTAGTAGTTTACCAACCTTGTGCATGATGATTTTGCGCTGAGCAGGTTCCGCCATGTCAATCATTCTTTGGACAACATAGTTGGCGTACTGGTCCTTCATCATGGTGTACAGGGCGCTGTGAGGCCCGTCTTTCTGGCAGCACACTTCATCTATCAGCAGAGCTCTCTCTGCACGCGAAGAGTGGATCACACACTTCTCCACAACATTACTGAAGGAAAAAGAGAAAAAAAAGCTTCTATCACATCAACTGTGCACTGAAAGAGTTACACAGCACCAGCCAGTCATGGTGGATGCTTTTTATTTTCCATTGGGAAGGATGAATGTTTGAATCAGTTTCATTTAGCAGTCCAATATTTATTTGAGACACGTTAAAACGTAAGGCCTTGCAGGCAGTGCTTTGAGTCAACTTTAGCATGACTGTAGGCGGCCTTAATGACCATGAGGGATACACCCAGTGAAAAAGGCAGCACCCTATAATACAAACTAAACATCCACCAAGCCATGTGATCCATGGTCATTGAATGTTAGCATTTCCTGAATCACTTAAAATAATTCTCAGTTTTATAGCATGATATTTTAGCAGAGCATTCATTTCAAAAGACTCTTACTTGAAAGGGGTTGCGATTGAAAAAATAATTAAAAAATGAATTATTGGTGAAAATAAAGATTTTTGATAGTGATTTGGTTGTTGTACTGTAATGAATTAAATAAAAACCATGAGCGGTTTATGAAATACTTGAGGTCTGACAGTGAAAAGTTGAATGTTTCGTCACTGTCAGGTAGAGCTCAGTCAAGTCTTCCTCTCCGTCACTAAATTAAAAAACATAAACAACTTACCTTGCAAATTTGTGTTGGCTGAGGACCAGAACCTTTCCACGAACCTCTGCGACGATCTTGCTCTTATCTTCTGGTCTGCCGTGCTCCAAAACATGCTGAATGACGTAGTTACCATACTGATCCTGCAGGGGGCAGTGGAGGTGTGAGCTCAAGGTGAAAAGCCATTTCAATATTGATTAATCATAAGGGACCCGTGCAACACCCTTTACTGTGATTGATGCTCATGCAACACTTCACTATTGGTCTTAATTGGTGCGGGATAATCATGCATCTCTACAGTGACAGGTAGACGAGTGAGTGACACCCCCCATTTGTAGTCTTACAAATACCCTCAAGTCATCACTGCGGAAGGTCAGACGAAACAGATGCTGCTGGTTTGGCGTGTTGCTGAACAGACATCACAACCAACAGCATCGTTGCCCCTTCAGAAATGGGTGATAGACAGTTATGGGTGTAATTTTAGTGTGAAAAGATGGAGACAAGAACTCACCTGACCAAGCAACAAATAACACCAGTCTGAATTGATCGTGTTAAAGTAATAATTTGTTGGGTAGGTAATGTGACCTCCACCTTTAATTTGGTAGTATTTGCCTTCAAATCCATTTCCTGTCAATCTGTTTTTAACAAGAACCTGCATTTTTTTTGCTCTGGACTTGACTTCAAGCCAAGTACTCAAGGTGAAGTGATTTAAGCATTACTTGAACAATTTAGCTGTCCAAAGAGATAAAAAAAACTCTGGAAGTTTCCATCAAACAATTACAGTGACATCAAGAGGATGAAAAACAGATTGATCAGGAGATGCTTCAGGCAGAAGAGAGGGATCATCAGACAGCACAGAAGCGTGTGCCTTGTGAATCCTCTTGGCATAAAGCAAGAAAGGGGAAAAGGCGGCTCAGTGGGTTAGAAGAAGGCCTGTAGTTGGAAGTTGGGAAACTATCTAAAATGTTAAATTAGATTCTTTACACAAGAAAAGATAAAAGGGGAAAGAAGGAGGGAGCATAGGGATACCCGCGAGAGAGGCAAATTGCTCTGACCTTGAACAGTGCATCGCGGGACACTGTATAATATGTTTTGGGTGTCATCTCCAATGATACGCCTTGATATTTCTAGATGGAATAAGTGAGGGGGCAGGGTGGATGTTTAAACAATCACATATGTCAGATGTAATGACAACCAACAGTACAAATACATTCATCTTTACACTTTACACTTAGACCACAACTACACAGGAACAATGACGAGCTGAAAATATGAAATGCTCCAAACAGAAAGGAGACATGCAAATACACATGACAAGCACACATCTCAACAATGATCCGTCACATCTAACACACAAGCATCTGCAGTCAATGTGGGCTTAGAAATCAGACAGATGTGCTCACCTGGCCCAGCTGTTCAGAGTGCTGATGCAGCTCTTCCAGGATGGGCAGAGTCTGCTCCTGGGTGCAGTGCTCCAAAATCCTTTGGATAACTCTGCAGCCATAAGGGTGTGTGGAGAGCACAAACACCTGAGACAGGAAGTAAAAATAAGAGCTGATCAGTATACAAGGAAATTCACAAAAATATAGCATGACTACAGTATAAAAGCGGCGCTAAACTGGATTTAAGGTTACAACCGTAACCTTAACCGATAGTCACTCAACCATTATTGTGGCAAATACAATTTACGATTACATTGCTTTAAACTGCTTTTTGGCAAATCAATTGCACTCAAAATATGAGTTTAGGGAGAAAGTCTGTAACAATAACTGTACAAAAAACAAAGCTAGAGAAATTTCTTGAGGGGCGCTGGACTATTTACACAATCATATATGTAGAAATTTATACGTTTACTTAATTTATTTTTATTATTTAATATTTCCTTTTTTTCGTCAATACCTGTATTTCAGGACACCCCTATAAAAATAAATAAATAAATAGGCATTGCCTCCTTAGTTAATTGCTATACTAAAGGCAGATTATTTTATCTATGGAGCTATGAAATAATTTTCTAAGAAAAATGACATAGCTTCATACAACAAAACGATTGTTAATTAGCCTGACAATTTTCCAAACAAATTTGACATGTTCAATGTTCATGTTATGGATACATAAATGTAATGTTTCTTATGTCAGATCAAAGCAAATAGGAGACATTTGGATTTATGTAAGGCCTTTTAAACATTTTACATTTCCACCAATGCAAAAAAATGTGGATTATAAAAAAAAGGGGGAATGACTGGCAGCTGAGCCTTTGCTTATGATAATAAACCCACCTGTCCTTGGAAGGCATCAATAATGAATTGTAGGGCCTGAGGCTGGACGCACTCGATACACTTCTGCACCACATGGTTGCCATTCTGGTCCTTGACACACTTCAACACGTGGCCATCCAGCTCGCGGACAATATCGCTCTGAAGTGAAGAAATTAGGCAACGGGGCATATTGTAACAGATGTCACTGTGTTGACGCAAGTTTGTTAAAAATAAATAAATAAAAAAAGGTTATCAAAAACATTGTTAAAAAGAAGTATAATTCACTTACAATTACCTGCTGGTCTGAGGAAATAGACTCCAGGGCTTTCTGAATGACCCTGCAACCGTACATCTGCAAAGCCAGGGGAAGGACGTGTCCACGGATACGTGTTGCCAAAGCCAGCTTCTGGTCTGCACTTCCAAACTGTATCACACAAAACACAAAAACTCTATTGCACACATGCTATAGAAAACTCTGTAGTCTCTGTTCTAGTTAATGCGTGGTTACTAAAATTACACCTAGATCAACTTTAAAAATAATCCCAACCTCAAAGAACTTTTGGATGACATAGTTCCCAAATACATCAGTCATCAGTTGGTATGCTGCTTGCAGAATCTCTCCAAACACCATCTGCCTCTCAGCTGGAGTGGCCCTCTCTAGTTTCTGCTGAATGAATCTAGACAGATAAGATTGGAACAAAATAGGATGAAAAGACATTTATCAGATTTTGGTACACCAACAGATTTTGGCACTCCCTAAGGTTTAGAGTTAAAATGCCAGAAAGCATATCTTAGGCACCTGGATCCATGCTGGTCCTGAGAGAACTCCACCATGTGTCCAGGCAGGTCACGGAGTTGGAGGTTTGGGAAGCGGTTGTTCCTGAAGTCTTCCAGTAGGCGGCTGCGTCCGGACGGCATGACATCAGAGCGACTGTAGCGGGGCCGAGACGGAGGAAAAAGCTGGCTGCTGGAATTGAAGAGACTGGACGTCCCCCCGGCACTCCGGTACTTGGCCTCAGCTCCAGGCGCTGCAGAAATGTAACGGCCGCTGCCATTCGTCAGGCCACCTAGGATTACAGAATGACCGGATACTGTTGTAGTGGTGCCGGCAGTGGACATTGTTATACATGTTAAAAAGAGTATACGCATAGGACGCAAGACAATTTTCAGAAAAAATATTCAAATACAGTCAAATAATATAATGACAACTTTCGTTTGAGACACTGAAGAAATTTACAAAAAATATAGAAAAAAAAAATACTGTAAAATATCGTCTTTAAAAATGTCAAAATAAATCATTCACTATTCCCATGGATATAAGGCATACCTAGGTGAAGGCTGGAAGAGGATCCATGAGAGGAGGGCAGAGAGGGTGGAGGAGTGAGTGGAGAGTGACCTGGTGTGAGGCCGATGGGGCTGGGTGAAGAGGAGTAACCCAGGCTGTTGTAAAAGGGCTGGCCGATGGGAGTTAAACTGCTGCCGCCGCGTTTGTATAGATCAGAACTTGCCAGCAGGGAGTCCCTGCGAGATACACTGCTACTGGCAGAGCTGGATACTGCAAAAAAAACACAAACATTTATATAGAAAAACAGTGTGAGAAAGCAGATTCTTAAAAGTAATGTTTTCTTAACACTCATGTAGTTTGTGGCTAAAGTCACTGACCAGAGGAGCCAAAGCCTCCAAGAGCAGAGCCCAGGCCTACACCGAGGGAGCCGCCAGTACTGCTGAAGCCCAGGGAGGAGCTTTGTGGTGGCGGCGCAGCAGAGGTGTGTGAGAAAAGGGAGCTGCTCTGAGAAGTGTTAGGGACTGATCCAGAGCCATAGAATGAGCTAGAGGGCAAGCCGCCGCTGGGTGGGGGAGCCTGCTGCTGCTGCTGCTGTTGAGGTTGAGGCATTGAGCGGTACAGCCCGTTGCCTGGAGGACCAGACATGTTGTTACCAGAGCCAGATGCTGACACCGCAGCTGTTGGTGGAGGGAGAGAGGAGAGTGTGAGGGGTAAAAGGAGAGCTGAGGTCAGAATGACCCCGAATGGTACTAATTTAGTAAGGGAGGAGTGGATTGACATATTGAAAATTATAATGACAGGTGGACTAGTACCCACCAGCTTGTGCTGCTGCAGGGTTGATGAGGAGAGGAGTCTGGACTAGACGAACTGGCCCACCTAGACCAGCTCGGGCGCCAGGGCCCATCACAAGGGCCCCAGTCTGGTCATAATAGGCTGCAGGGGCCAACACCTGATAACCTAAGATGAGGAACATAAAAAAAGGAGTCAGCAATTATAGATGACAACATATAAGACAATTTAACACTTAACTTCACTCAACAAAGCTTCCTGTCAAAGCTGTTTTTAGACTCAAATCAATGACTATGCATGTATAAAAATATAAATAAATCATTCAAGCAGTGAAGATAAACGTGTTTGGCTATATGGTCGTTGTATGAAGTAGTCTACCAACCAGACATTCCTGCGTACGCCAATGCAGGGTTTGCAGCAGCTGCTGCAGCCAGAGATTCCTGCTGACTCTGTTGGTTCTGCCCAGGTGTAAGAGGTCGCTGGTTGTTTCCTGCACGCATCACCTGAAAGGAGACAGTAAGGATACCATCACACCCACAGGCTGCCAAGGAACTGTATTGACAGCTTTCAAATAGATTTGTATTTTAAAGAGCCTGAACAGTAAACAGTTCAAATTAAACTAATCTGCTTCATCAGTACTATGTGGATTTAGTTTGAAAAGATTTAATTGACAGTTGCCAAATGTTTCTAATTGGTGCACAGAAGTAGGCAACATTGCCTTGTTCCAACTGAGCCCCACCCACCTAAACACCAGGACAGGAAGACAAATAGACAAAATTCCCCCATTTGAAGAAAAAATAAAAAAAGTGTTTATGTGGGACCCAATTGTTCAGATCAAAAAGCTGAATGGAGATTTAATAAAAAAAAAGAAGGTTTCACATTTTGCATGCTAGAACCTGCTTCACACGTACATTATAGAGTTTGTCGGAAGTGCATCCCAGAGCAGAATACTCCTATATAATGAACACATCAATCTGACAGACTTTAACCGTGTCTTTTCACCATTGTTCCTCTTTACCATTGCAAAAATGTGATGCATTCTAAATGCACTGCAAATTGAAATGGACCACACTTGTGTACTTAACATCTGAGATCATATCTTTTTTTTTTTTGTCTAAAAAAGGATCTGCACAGCATTTCGATCAATATGTGATTTTAAATGCACTGCAGTTTGTCACCTTAAAAAGGGTCCCTTGCACAGATTTCTAGGTGTCAGTTTCATTAATTGTGTTTAATAAAAATATAAAGAGGGACAGACAGCCAGTCTGAAGGTATTTAAACATTAGTTTGATTTGTTTTAATCACTATATTATATACTTCCAACATGTGCAGCTCTGTGGCTGTGATCATAGTTTTGTCTGTGCGTGGCCATTTCCTATACTGTGAAATGATGTAATAAGTGCTTGATTTATTGAGTGTATTGGAAAGTCAAGACATAAAGCAGACTTGCTTTAGTCTGTGCACGTTGGCTTTGAGTTGTGTTTACGAATAAATTTATTCTAGTGCAATTTGTCACTGAAGACAAGTTTTTCCAATGAATGAACCCTGCTTTCGGAGCCACCTTGGCAAAACAGCCCTCACAAAACGCACAACACTTCTTACCTGCTGTTGGCCTGGCCCTGGTCCCTGATTGGATGCTTGCTGGTTAGCCGAGTGATTGGCATTCGATGCAGCCTGTTGCTGGAAAAGGTTGGCCGGGTACACGCCCCAGGGAACACCATAGTACTGTGGTGGAACCACGGTGGGGCCTGAAGAAAACAATTTGATTTTACATAAACATCAACTGAACAAGACAGTACTCTTTATCTCATCTTGGCACAACAGCATTGTGTATCAAAATACATCTAAAAATGAAAGCTTTAACTGACAAGACAAAGGATGGAAATGTGCCATTTGATCACCTGCAAGCGAAGCTGCTGCTGCCAGCCCAGCGGCAGTGTAGGGATCGGTTCCAGGGGGGCCAGCATTAATGATGTAAGGGTTTGGCACAAACGCAGGAGCAAGGCCAGCTGGGTAATATGAGGAACAGTAATGTTATTCATACTTCCATATTAAATCTTATTCAAATGCCTATGCAACTGTAAAAACAGATCTCTAGAGACAAAAAAAGTAGTTGAACTATATTATATGGCACACTGTACTACACACAGAGTAAGACAAACAGCCCCACTTACCGAGATGCTGCTGCTGGGCTGCAGCCAGGGCATATTGTTGTTGCTGAGCTGCAGTGAGCTGTTGGACTGTCAGGGCATTAGATCTCTGGAACAACTGGAACAAAAAGGGGAAAAAAAGGATCACCAATCTGCTGCACAAACTTGGGTTTGGTCTGTTGAAAGATGTGTTGTTTTTAACAAACCTGCTGCTGTGAGTTGTAGTCAAACAATCCTACTGGAGTGCCAGAGGAGTCCACCTGAATCTGGTTCCCAGCATAGTCAAACTGGAGGGACTCCACCCCGGCTTGCTGCTCCATACCTCCCATGTTCTGGGCTTCCTGGTTCTGGAAGTCCTCAGGTCCCTTGTTCTGGGCAGGGTTGTGTTGTTGGAGGACATGTGGGTGGTGCTGTCCCATCATCTCCAAACCTGTCTGACTGGGACCCATTCTCTCCACAGCCTCAGTGGGGGAAGCTTGGCGACTTCCAGGGGTTGGACTGGGAAAGTAAAAGAAGCACATATTTAAATGCTCAAATTTGCCAAAAAACATTAGAAGAACTTCAATACAGTTAAAAGAGCTTTGGGTATTTGGAAATGGGAAGACTATCTTTAAAAACATTTAAAACATCAAACAATGGGTAGCCATTCACCTTATGTTACTGTAAAAGAAAAACATACTTGAAATCTTTGCAGTCTCTGTCTATGCCGTTTAGTAGACCTCTTCCGTTGGCTTTAGCAGGATCATTCTCATCTCCCACCTTCTTCTCTGGGCTCTTGTCCTCTTCAAAGGGGGACACTTTTTCTTGGACATCAATCTTTTCTCTCCCATCTTGGTCAACATCTGCTCCACCCTGTATTCATAAAAACAAAAAAGCTTAGGTAAGACTATGTGCCACCCTTGAGAATGAGTTTTTAATGTCTCCTTTTGAGATGGAAGCTCAACCTACATAGCCACCGTTCCTGTAGCGACCATCCATCTTGTCACCAGGTGAAGAGCTCAGGACGTACTCCACCATGCTCACCCCCAAGCCTCCACCTTCTGAGCGAGGTGAAAGCACAGAATTGGCATCACCATTGCCATGGAAACTCTGGCCAGGTCGCCGCTGCACCATGATCGGCTGCGAGACTGAATGATCTGAATGAAAAGCAGTCATCAAATATCGAAATAGGTGTTTAC
>CALSCE010010644.1:7050260-7076414 GCA_943593645.1 Bovichtus variegatus
GTGTGTGTGTGTGTGTGTGTGTGTGTGTGTGTGTGTGTGTGTGTGTGAAATGCACTGGTTACAGCACGTTGTTTGTGGGTCACATGATCCCAGTCTGGCAGGTTGAGGGTTAAAAAGGACAAACTACATATCTTTATTTATCCCCTTCCAATGAGGACATGTCCTTTCCAAAGACCTGCTCTCGAGCCAAGGTTTAAATTGCTTACTTTTTGTGTTTCAAAGTGTTTGCATAGGCCACTGCCTTACTGCCAAGGTTATACTTTGTAATAAGCAAAGCAGTAAAAAAAAAAAAAAAAAAAAGAAAAGAAAAGAAAAAAAATTGCACTCAATATTAATGTCCACTTTGTATTGTAAAAAACAACAACTGTATTTAGTTTGTGAAATTGCACAGCATCTGTACACTATAGTGATTCACAGAACGCTTTATAAGAAGTTTGAGTCAGAGCAAGGATGCCTATGGTGGTCTGTATACTTTCTTCTGATGTTTTACGCCATTTTGAATAAAGACTTAGCTTAAGTTTACAGTTAAAGAAATCAGTTGTCTCAGGTGTGTTAGGTGGGAACCACATCGTAAAAGTATGTTTTCAACTCCACAGTATTAAATTCCTAGTTAAGTGTTTTATGCAACAGGCCAAATAACATTGAAGGTCTAAGAGACTACACATGAAAAGGGCTAACCATATTGTCCGGTGTAGTTAGTTTCAGGTGGATGTTTGCTACAATTAAATGTACAAACAGTTACTCGAAATATAATTTTTAAGTTTGCTTGGCATGCTTCTACCCCACCTTACAGTTTACCTGAACCAAAATCATCTGAAGCACATAGTATCTCACCATGTTTCTGAACTCTGATATTCAGGTCTAGCTGTTTTACAGGCTGGCATATCTCAGCCGTCTTAAATACTTGGAAGACCTGTTTGACGTTTTCTATTTAGCTACAGCTTCATTTACAGTTATGGTGTTGATATTTCCAAGAGAGGATTGAGCATGTGTGATGATGGTTTAGCATGTGAGTGCTTTGCTCAGTGGAACATGTTTTCTTAGAAAATGTCATGAAAAGAAGGACAGGCTATGTCAGAGCTCTATGAGCCAATAGCACACAGTCATATGGGATTATGGGAGAGTGTGGCAATTTAAAAAAATGATGGAATTGTATCATATGTTATTAAAACCACAATCTTATAATAATTACACAAAAGGGTATCCCTTTGACTAAAACAGTAGTGTTTTTCTTGAAGATGTTGAAATGTGTTTACAGTAGTAAAGCTGAGTCATTATTGATTGAGAAAAACAAAAAATAGAAACTTTCCATGTTAATGTCTTCCATTGTGACTGAATGAACCTCAAATTTATTTGGTCCAAAATATTGTTTGAGCTTTGAAGTTATCGACAGAAATCAACGTATTTGAGCTACATTTAGCATACTTGTATAATGAATTATACTCGTGTTTGATCCGTGTCTCCACAAAAGTATTGTGTTGCTGTCCTCTTATGCGATAGTGGGAGTGCTTGTTCGAATGACGGCTATGATCATCAATTACAGAGGGTGCTGTAACACTGGGGATCCAGAGTGAAAACCTTGGTGGATTTACTAAGCAAGTTTTTCTTTCAGTGACAAAACTTTGCTTTAAACATGTGATTTTTCGGTGGTTCATTAAACAACCATAGTGAAGATAAATCAGAGTTTAAAAAGAGTCTTATAAATCAAACCAGAGTTACAATGGTGTAAAAGTCACATTCCTCCCTGTCTTCTGTTGCTGGGCTTTTTGCTGACTTACAGGACAGGAATGCATTGTGCTGGACTGGTTAATTTTCCCACACTGGCCCCCCTCATGTGCCTCTGATTTCCAATGTTGTTACGTTATTATTCCGTGATCACACAGTTCAGAGCATATTTTTCTTTATTTAACTTTTTTTGAAGAACAAAACTACGGAACCACAGAGAAGAAAATGGGGAAAATGTGCCAAACATATTTGTTTGTAAGAGTTTATCAAATTATGACCACATTAATGTAATGACATAATGTCTAGGTTTGAATGGGACAATGGACATTTTTTGAGGAAAAACAATACGGTATGTAAGGGAACAAGCGGTACTGTTTTAGGAACGTCAATAAAAAATCAATGTGTGTCACCACCTCTACTTTTCCTTTTTTTTTTTGCATCATTTTCTCACATTAAGGAAAAATACTTAATGTGGTTTTGCAGCTGGCATTACGTTCAACCTTTATTTAACTCAACCACATTTATTTACAATTATATTAACTTACTTGTTATTTTTGTGTTTCTTTTATGTTTTTTGGTAGGATAACATACCCATAGCTTTAATATAGGTTTTATGATCAGTGGTGAAAAGTATATTTACTTAAGTACATTTTTTGGGTACTTGTACTTGAGTATTTCCATTGTATGTTACTTTATACTTAATATTATACTTTTTACCTGACTAAATGTAGGCCTATCTAACAGCAATAGTTAGTAGACACTTTTCTGATTATTATTTTATATACAAATATATGAGCTTATAAAATATGATAACTACACAGAAGCTAAAATATTATATTAAAATATTAACATTAACAATTCTGCTTGATTTAATTGTATTATGAGTTATTTTGCATTTGATACTTTACATACATTTAGCTGCTAGTACTTCCACACTTTTACATTAGTAAGATTCAAAAAGCAGTTGCAATGGAGTATTTGTATGTTTTATTGCTACTTTTGCTTAAGTAAATGATCTGAAGACCACTGCTTATGATTACACATAGCCAATAGCCATCATTGGAAAAAATAATTCATGTATTTCAAAGGGTGAGTCCATTTTAGGATTTAGCTATTTGATATTGTTAACAATAACTGTCAAACTGTTCTCATTGTTTTATGATAAGAGAACATGTGTGTCACAGAAGCTATTTGTGTCTCTGCTAAATTTAGACCCAGGGATACAAATGACTAAAGGGCATAAGACAGCAGTGTATAGAGAGCTTTTTAAAATTATACCATACTGTGACTGTCCAGTAAGCTATGTCATTTTTAAAAATGAGTAACTATATATAGTATTGGTGAGGGAAGCAACTTTGAAATGCTTCATGTCAGGAAAATGCCAATTTTAACTTTAGGAGGAATAATACAACTAAATAAATGTTACCATGGTGTAAAAATCACATCATAGTACCTTTGCTTACACCCTTACTTTTATAAGCCTGTCAAGAAGTTAGGTTTTTAGACTTACGTTAAATGATATATAAGAAATGCAAAGAGATGTACAGTATGCAGTACAAACTGTCTTTATTGAAGGCCACATATAGTTTTTAAATAGTACAAGACACAAAGGGGACACAGTAGGACCAGAACAACTGAAATAACAAACAAAATTAATAATTTGAAAAACAGTGTAGAGAGACACACATCATGGTTACGCAACAGATACGGTCACTGTCGTATATCCTGGTTAGCCACAGCCAGTTAGTTCAACTTGGCAACAAATGGTAAAGGAATGTCAACCTCTATTTTTCTGTCGCCTACTCTTACAAATGGTTCAATATTTTTGCTTTTGTTCTTAAGTGTCCTAATGACATTGTTTTGGAAACTATTCACACGTTTTGCCAATAAGTCAATCCAGGACTGGATGTCAGCTTGAAGCTGTTCAAAAGACATGTCAGCCAAAATACTCTGGAGCTTGGCTTTCACAGCTTTTAGATATTCTACAACAATTTTGCGGGCCTCTTCAACCTGCTCGGTAACATCAGCCAGGACACGAGAGTTGATGGCATCATCGTATACTTCAGTCACAAAGGTGGAGAGCTTCTCTACGTTCTGAGATTTAAGGGTTCGGAGAAACTTCTCACTTTGTTCAGTGGTGAACTGCACAAATGCAGATAATTTATTAATGATATCTTCCAGCTGGATTTCCCCCAGTTTCCTAACAGTCAGAATCACTTGGTCCTGAATTTTACTCAATGCTACAAACAGGTCTTTCACAATTTCTCTACCGCTGACGACGTGGTTAGAACCAGGAAGGGTAAATTCAATGGTTTCGAAATAATCAAGGACTTCTGTAAACATGCTGCCTAAGTACTCTGGAACCATTTGAACAGCCTCTTCAGACACATCGGCAATAAAAGCACTCCATTTCTGGTAAACTTGAAGCCCAGATAGCCTCTGTTCATACCCGGGGATCTGGAACTTGGTCTCTCTCAGGAATGTAATGACAGCATCAAGAACAATTTGAACTTTCTTTCGGTATTCTTTGAGGATCAAAATGGTATTATCTGTGACAGTTGTCATAACATTAGAAGGGTATACTGCTGCAAGGTTGGCAACAGCCCTCTTGAACATTACTCTTCCCTGCTCTGTAACCTGCTCAAAAGAACCTTCAAGGCTTCTAGCTTGTCTGTGGATTGTGTTATATGTCCTGACAGCAGAATCGGACACCATTTCCATGACTGTGGGCACCTGTTTCTTCAGTCCCAGCATTATCTCATATGGCATCTCCATGTTCCAGGTTGTCTGAAGGTTCAGCTTCTCAGAGTTCATCACAGACATCTTCAGACCCAAGATATCAATGTCGGTTGTTGGCTCGGACTGTGGGGAAAAATAAAATATAGACATATTACTCAAAAATAAATGCACCATTTTCAAATGAAGATCAAAAGGTAATTAGTAAGCAAAAGTTATCTTACTGGGTAGCGGCCATAGACTCTTGCTTTCACTTGTGCTGGGCGCTTAGTCTGCATTTGAAGTGCAATGAGTCCTGCAGATGGAGTGGACATAGAGACAACAATGCCTTCCTCTGGATTTCCAGTAATCTCCTGATAGATTTCCATAGTCAGGACAGGTAGATTGACCTTTGCTGAATTGGTGATGGAGGTATCCACATTTTCATAGCTTAAGGTGATGGTGCTGTCATGGTTTCCCTCAAACACTGGATGTTTTACAGACAGGACAGAGACCATTTTAAATCCGCCGACTTTGTTCACGTTGGTATTGGCCTCAATCGTTCCAGTCAGAACCTCAAACTCAGAGGTTGAGGAAGCATCAAGCTTGATGAGAATGCTGTCCTGGTTAAGGATGCTGGCATCAGTTTTGAGCGTGACCATTGCAGTTTTCATGGAGAACTCATAGGTCAGATCACCCAGTACTGGGATCTTGATGTTCTGAATTTTGGGAAGAGTGATTTTTGGAAGAGTCAGCTTGCTGAGGGCAGATGGAACATGCAGAGCAGGCATTGTGATGAGACTGACGTCGGGCAGGGGAATGGTGAATGTGGACACCTCGACATTCATCACTGGAACTTTATAGGCAGGGACTGTAATGGTTTTTGGCAACTCAATGCTATATTTTTCATACTCTGTCTTTGCTTGGTCATAAGATGTAGCCAGGATGGCAGCAGCCTTATCTTTGCTGATGAGCACTTTCTTGTGAAGAGTCTTGACATTGTTATTAATGAAAATGATGACTGGATCCACATTGATGTCAATGGTGATCATCTCGGGGTTCTTCATGTACTTCATCTTGGAGTTCATGTCAAATGTCTGCTGAGTTGTGATCAGGAGGCTGCTCAGGCCAGTGTCTTCCCAGAGAGAGTAGTCTACCACTCTTGGTGTCCTCATACCGACAAATGGCAGATTTATTTCAGGAATGGTGATAGGCTCCTTCAGCATATCCAGATTTGCCTCTCCATTGATCTGGGAAAATATGTTAATTTCTTTGTCACCATTATCCATGGCGAAGTAATGGGAGTATTTATACTGGTTGAATCTAGCCAGACCTTTCCAGCTAGCCTGCTGCACTTCAGAGGTCACGGTCAAAGAGATGTCATTCTGGAGATCAGTCTTTCCAGACAGCTTGAATGGAAGAGCAACCTTGACAGTTCCCTTGTTCTTGGTGTCTAACATAAGCTCACTAGGTGTGACCAAAGCAAGCACAGAGTTGGAGAGAGTTCCCTCAAACGTTCCAGCTAGCTCAGCACTGTGAGAGGCAGTGAAATCAATGTTCATGTCTTCAGCATTAGCCTGGAACTTGACATCTGCAACACTGCCCTTCATGAAAGGTGTTTCTGTCTCAAACTTGGCATTAATAATAATGTGGCGGAAAATGCAGATTTCGGCAACCACATTTTGACTCAGTTTGAAGTGGCTGCTGCCTGTTGCTCCAGTGAAAGTCACTTTGGCTGTGTGGAGATCCATGACCATCTTCATGTCACTCTTGTGGGTCACCTCATCTGAGATGTCCTGAACTGCACCTTTTCCATTGGCCAAATTGGTAATGGTCAGATGGGCAGTGCCAGCTTCAATCTGGATGACATTCTTTTGATTTATTGAGGTTTCACTGAAGATATTGAGGGATGGCATGTTGATGTTATGTCTGTAGCCAGTCTCCACAGTGGCGGAAACTCCATTTTCCATGGCAAAGAATGCATTGTTTTCAAGCTCGGCAACATAGAGCTCAGTGTTGAATTTTGCAGTAGTTTCAGCAGAAGCTTGAGCTGACAGGCCATAGAGAGTCACTGTTCCCTTGTGGTCAAGTGAGAAACATGACTGATTAACTTTGATGTCCTCGGAGATGGACAGGCGACTCATCTTGGGCGCAGCAAAATGAGTACTGGCATCGACTGTGAAGTCAAGGATTTTCAAAGTAGATGTAGCCTGTGAGTTAAGGTTGATTTTGAACTCTGGTGTGACTGATGTAGCTGTTGTGTTCTCAAGGTCAGCAGTGGTCCTAAGTTTGTAATGAGGTGAGGTAACTCTGAACTCTCCGTAGAGTTTTCCAAAACAGGGAATCTTGGTCATATCTGCCACTTTCTCTTTCAACTCCATAGTGAATGTGTCATAATCAAAAGATTTGAGTTTCTGGACCATCCTCATGAAATAGTCACTCATGTCATCAATCAGCTGTTTGAAGTTAAATGAATACAGTTCATTCACAAGGTCCTGAACAGGTGCCATAACTCCTTTGAGCAAAGGCTGGATGTCAATTGACTTGAGAGCAGCAAGTATAGACTGCACCTTTTGCCTCACCTGATACTGCTTCATAATTTTAACAACCTCATCCATGATGGCCCCAATCATCTTTTCAATCTCATAGCTAGAGAGGATCTCCTCTACTTTGGCATACATTACATTGAAGTTGTTAACAATGTTATGCTTCTTGATCCAAGCCATGATAGCGTTTTTCATTGATTTCAGCACATTCATGACTTTGTCAGTTGGGAATTTGTCCGTCAGGTTGGTCATGAAGTTTTCCATTGAGTTGATAAACTTTCTCAGGTCTTGGACAAAGAGGTTGTAGTCGAAGTTGTCAATGACCTCCTTCAGTTCTGACACTGTGTTCTGCAATGTGGCACTGATCTCATACTTGGTGTTGATGTCTTTCAGCATCTCAATGCTATGGTCCATCATCCTCATCAATGTGGTCTTTACATTTTCAATAACTGCGGGCAGATGGTCAATGAATGGGATCTGGATGAAGTGGCTGTCACTGTTCTTGTCGTATTTCACAAATCCAGAGATGGCGTAATCCTCATTTGCCACACTCAAGAGGGGGGTTGAAACGACTCCTGACATCTCAATAGCCATTCTTTCTGCATTGTTATAGGCATTAATTTCTTGAGACAAAGTGTGCTCGTCAACCGAGGATACTATCTTCAGTGTGACACTCTGCTCTTGAAGGCTCAGCATGCTGTTGAACTTGTTGTCAATATTGGTGTTGATATCGGGTCTGCCATTCAGTTGATGGGTGGTTGAGCCTCTGTACTCGAATGATTGTGTGAACAACAGGGGTTCTGCTTTCAGGAGGAATTTGCTGTATGTTTCGCCGCTCTGCTCACCGAAACAATACACTGCACCATTTGAGTTGAAAATGGCATCAATGTTCAGAGTGAAGGGTGCAGCTACAGTTTTGACTGTGCTGTCCATACGAAGAACTGGTGAGTTGAAGTTAGCCACATTGTTGAATTTCATGGTCAGAACAGCAATCTCCATATCAGTGGTATGTGTCATTTGAGCACCCAGGAGTTTACCATTGGTGTTGCACTTTGCAGAGAGGGCCATGTCAACAAACTTGACTTCATAAGTGTGCTTGAGCTCTTCCTCTGAGAATACTCCCATCATTGTTCCAGTCAGCTCCATGTTGTAGGGCTCTGCCTTGAAATGGGCATCATTCACAAAGTTAATCTCCATGATCTTCAGGTCATTTTTCACATTAACTGCAGCAGTAAAACGCTCCATGTTCACTGTGATGTCATGCATGTAGGAGTTCTTCTTGTCAAGGAAGTTGTCGGTCTTGGAGCGCAGGGTGAAAGATCTCAGTGTAAGAGACAGCGAGTTGGTATTATCGGTCCTCATCTCGTTGAGAGATCCAACAATGGTGTTGGAGAGGATCAAGCCATTTTCATTCAGTCTGAGGTTCACTCTGTTCATGGTGTTGATGTCAAAGAGGTCACTCTTAAGGATGGAGTTGAGATACACTTCTTTGCTTGCAAGCTTTCCTTCAACATTGAGTTCCACCCTGTTCTCTTTAATGGCTCCCTTAGTGGTGAGAGACACGGTGGCACCAGAGGTGTCAACTCCACCGTGGAAAACATTCTCGAAGGTCATTGGGCTGTGCTGAGCAGTTGTTGTACAGCTGGTAGTCAGGCCATTCGTGTTCAGGGCTAAGGTTGCCTTGTGAGAGGCAAGGCTTGAGAAGATGTTCAGGGAGGCATCAGCATTGATCTCCAAGCCAGAGGGGTTCAGGGACCCAGTGAGCAAAGAGTAGGCACGGTTTACTGTGTCATCAGCTTGATTCTCTATCCTCAGGCTGGCCTGTCCATCAGAGGCAGAGAACTCGATCTGGCTACGAACCATTCGCTCATCAGCCTTGGTCACAGAGACAGACTGGATGGTAAGCGTCACTTCTTTGTAGCTAAGGCTCATTTTAGTAGTGTGCTTGATGGGGTCAGTGTTCATGTTGGTGTTAGACTCAATCTGAAGTTCATTGTTTGCATATGATGCCTTTATCTTGTTGGAAACCTTCAGGATTTCAGAGTTCACCCTCAGTGTACTTTCCAGTTTAGCTTCTTTCTTTGCTGGCTCGACAGAAAAGGTGTGGAGATAAGTGGTGCTAGCAATCATGGGTCCAACAGTCACACTTCCGTCTGTGTTGATATCTCCAGAGAGAATGTTTGAATCTAGGGTGACCTGGGTGGTAATAGTCAGAGAAGTGTCCAGACCAACAGGGGAGATGGCATAGATGTTATATCTTCCTGTTAACATTACATTGTCTGTGATAGCAATGGTTTCAAGCACATTAAAACCTGTGCTCACGAGCATGTGGTTCAGGGAACCATCAGTGGTGAATTTCATATTCTCTGCCACGTCAGAGATTGTTGTAGCTCCTTAAAAAAGCAGACAAGACAAAAAAACAGTAAAATATTAATTAGCATCAACTTTTATGTTGTTTCTCTAGAGTTTAATATAAAATGTAAAATTCTTCTCATTAAAGACGAAAACAAAGATTAAATTACCCTCAGTTGAGAAGGAGAGAAGTTTGATTGGACTTTCAGCCATTACGCTGAACTTGGCCAAGTAGCTAGGAGACTCTGCAGTGTTGTTACCAGCAGACACAGTTGCCTCCAGGTTATAATAGTTGCTGTTCATCTTGGCAGATGCTTCCACCATTCCCATCAGCGGCAGGGTGAGATCATATTCAGAAGGGATGGTAAAAGTGGGGAATTGGATCTCCTGTGAGGCAAACTCAATGTCCAGCTGAGGCATGGAGATGTGTGGAGAGTTGACCATTGAAGGTATCCTTAGCGCCTCAGATGATTTGCCTCCAAGAGGTAGAGGGACAGTGATGGTCAAACGGTCCTGGTTGAACTGGTATCTGAATGTGCTATCCCTGGTGAAATGATTAAAGCAAAACATTTGTTATTATGTCATTTAAAAACAGACATTCGACTGGTGAGTAAATGTTGTGAAAACTAATATTAAATAATATTAATAGATGTGGTGTTTACTTACAGGTTCATGAATAGATTTTCAGGCATGGAGGGCATTTCCACACTTGCAATGTTGTTCCTTAGCGTCTCAATATAGGGAACATCCGCTGAGATCTTGTCCATCCAGATATCACTGGCCTGATGAAAAAAAAAGCACCACATTTTTTTAGGTTTTAGTCTGGAAGAACTCGAACTAAGTCGTGGTCTGCTAAAAAAACATAATTATTAACTTCTTTTCACCTCAACTGCCTTGTTGAAGACATGACGCAGTTTCATGTCGGTCTTGACAACCTGCTGGTCCATAACATCCTCCACAAGGTGCCCGAGCCAGGCCTGTGCGGCTTCGGTGTAAGGCACCAAGATCTTAGTATCAGCATTCATGTTGGACATCAGCTGAACCTCAGTTTGGTTTTCACCTGAGATACAAAGAATTTAGCATTTTACTTTTGCATTTGAGACAGTGTTTTGTTAACAAATGCCTGAAATTATCAATCTTTCAAGTCCATTAGCAGTACTTTCTTAAACAGACATACCATATTTGAATGTGACGGCCTGAATGGAGGAGGTCCCTGGGAGCTTGACTTCACTTTTGATCTCCATGGTGAGTACATCAGCTTTGCTCATGGTAGCGGTGATGGCGGCGTCAGTCTTCAGTGAGGGGACTAACAGCTGAACTTGCAGCATGCCATTAGTCATGGCCTGAACCCTGTGATTATTAAAAAAAAAAACATGATCAAGTCAATGCCTGTGTAAAAAAAAAGAAATGCTGTTAAATAAATGTGGACACGGGCCTGTTACAGTACACAGCTCTAAGTCAGATATATTATTTATTGACAGTCTGTTACAGATTTTAGCTGCGTTGACTCACTTGGCACGGCCAACCAGCGAGAGCTGGGGCACATTCTTGTTGGAGATCTCCAGGATAATGGATTTGCCTTTGACACTGCTGTCGGTCATGCCAACCTTAACGCCGGCCTCAACATCTAAGTCTGGCACCTTGATTTGGGTGGTGAAGACATTCCTGTTCCTGTTGTACTTCATGGTGGCTGTAGCCTCAGATGGCTCAGCACCTAAAGTTGGCAAAGGAATAACTTGATTACTAATATATGTGACCCTATAAAATGAAAAAGGTAGTGATAATGCCACATATGAAAACTTTTATGATTAGAAATGTTTTTCCAAATAAGATGCTCATACCCTCAGTTCTCAGAGCCAATTCCAAAGAATCAACCTTCTGACGGTCGTCCTTTCCTTCGCTCAGGAGTTTGTAGGCAATGGTGGCTGTGTACTCAGAGACCACTTTAGAAGCCTTGATGTCCAAATCAAACCTAGGGTGATAAAAACAAAGTGTAGGTCTCTCTCAGATAAATCTTCTATTATATTATACTGTGCGTTTCGAAAACCACACACATTTGTGTATCAAAATGTGACTATTTCTACTAAACAGTATTTATGTCCTTACTGAATGGCATACCAGCACATTACAGAGGTGAGACATCATTAAATTACCATTTTTACTTTTTACTTACTTTTACGTCGCAATCAGTGATATTAAAATTGACAAAGTCATCACAAATTCTTCAAAGAACAACTTACCTAGTCTCTCCATTCAGGGGAAAGTAAGGAACAGCGGTCTTATCACCGGTGTTGGCACAGAGTGTTTTGGTGCAGTATTTCAGTCCAGAGAAGAGAGGTCTGCAGTTTGCTTCACCCTCTGTGTGTGGGATCACTGCAGCCTGACCAGCGCCCACAATCAGCACTTTATTGCTATTTCAAAGGAAAAACAGCAAAATCAGTTTCCATCTTCTAATACTGTTGCTGAACATGCTGTAATAAATACTGCCATCTACTACTAAAACTCTTACTCCACTATTTTATTGTTATTTGTTACCTGATGCTCAAGAGCTTTGTGGTGCCCTGTGGGGCGGGGATGGACAGCTTGACCTGGTCTTGCTCCATGGTGATCTTGGCATTGAGGGTGCTCTCGTGGTACACGTTGGTGTGCATCTCAACAGCGGAGACAACAAATTCAGGAACATGGACTCCCATCTTAGTCACAAACTCAACTCCAATAGAGGGCGTGAACAGCAGCTCCTTCTGTGAACAAAACCAGATCATATGATATTAAAGAAGTTGCAGAGTCATGAAATAATATAAAATGTAACTGCTACTATAATACAACAACTACTACTACAATATACTGTTCTACTAGTATGCATATTGAATAATTATTGTTGTATTATTTACATATAACACTTCAGGACATTTGAGGAAGTACATCAATAAAACAGCAACAGCATATTAATACAACGATAATTGACTTTTTTGACGGAGCACTAAGGGTAGGTTTAGGACAAAAGATGGAACATTTACCATGTTTGGAGCCATGCGAATGCCTCCCTTTGCCCCAGGAGTGAAAGTGCCAGACAGAGCAAATGTCAGAGGCATACCAGATGCTGTTGGCAGGATGAATTTGTTGTCCATAAAGATGTAATGGGCAAAGATCTCATTGTCAGTGCTGGACATCAGTTTGGAGATAAACTGATAAAAAGAAACAATGGTCAATTTGCATTCTCTCTCGCTGTGGTACAGAAAAAAAGAGGCATTATATTAAATTGATAACAACTGTACAGAACAGTACCAGGGTAGGAATGGACTTCATGAAAATCTCTGCATACATCATTGCATTTTCAGCAATAAACTTGAGTTCGTTGCCCTTGATGTAGCCAAGCTCAGCTCCCATGATCTTCAGGTAGGCCGTGGCCTCTGGGGACTCTTGACTCTGCAGATCTTTTACCAGCTTGTTGAAGTTGCGAACAATTTCTCTCACAAGATTTTCAGGCACCTTAGGAAAAAGTTGTATTAGTTGTGGTGACATCAGCGGAAATGATAACATAACTCACACTAAGAGTGTTTGGCAGAAATAAAAACACACAAGATGTACCTTTCGTCCTTCAGTGTCCATGGGTGAAACCCATTTATCCATTTGCTCTTTCATCTTTGGTGGTATCTTCTCTAAAGTCCAGTACATAGCCTTGCCCAATGTGTCAGGGAAGAACCCGTTCTTTCCAAATAACGCGTCAATGCTTGGCTCGAAGCCTTTTCCTTCCATGCCAATCTATTGGAAAAATAAAACAATTAGATTCAAAAACAGTGTCGGTGTAGTGTGTTTAAGTCTGAATCTGGGCCAACTAATTCTCTGACAAAATGCTATTTAGCTTTAATTTTAAGAAGAGATGGGTAGGGTTGACCAAATAAATGAAAAAACTCCAACAGAGCAAATAATATTAAGACACCTATGAATGTAGTTTTCTGCTTCTAGTGTTTCCAGTAAGCGTAAAACTACAATTTGAAACTTATTATTATTATTATTTATTTATTATTATTTTGAGTTTTACATACCTCCCAAAGATCCATGTTGAAACCAAAAACTTCCAGGGTAGTTTCCAGCAACACCTCCCTTGGCAACTGGCTACTGGGATCAAAGATCATGTTGCCCTGAATGGCGGCCTGCATGCTCTCATGTGCCATGCCGAGCTTGTAGTTGCGAGACTTTGTGATGTAGTCGCTGTGTGTGGCGACGTCAGTGTCCTGCAGGGCATCCATTATCTTCTGACCGAGCCTGGGGTGATAATGAAATGATTTTTTTTTTTTTTTAAATCAGCTGAATGTAAGAAGTTCGGTTGTTAAATCAGCACAGTATTTCCATTAAATAAAGCCTAAATTGTGCTGTCATTTTGAAGGTGCACCATTCTTACTTCTTGGTCTCTGAATCAGTGGAGGTAATGATATTGTAGACGTGGGAGGTCACAAAGGACTTGATCTGCATGTTCTGCTCCTGGTTAAGCAGCTTTTTCACTATCTCGATGTCACTGTCCTGGGGATTCCTCATCAGGATCAGGTAAGCTGCCAGGCGCTTCTGCACAGCACCCTTGGGATACTGGCTGACCCTCTGGAGGTTAGAGCGAACCTGGATAGAAAAACAACAGTGTTAGTCATTGTGGAAACTCCACACTATAAAATTGATAATCTAGTATACTGTTAATCTGTGGAGGGGATGTTAGTTACCTCATCAGTCGGAGACATAAGTCTGAAAGCCTGGATGGCGGCCAGCTGCACAGACAGTGTGGTTGCAGGCTGTCTCATGCACTTCAGCAGGGTGGTCTTTATAGCAGGGTCAGCAGCCTCCATCGCATCTCCCATATTACCAATAACCTGGATGGAAAAGTATAGACAATTAGAAAAAACATGGAACTGGAAGGTGCCATGATAGGTTATGTGTATTTAAGTGGCCTGTGTTCACAGTTGGTTACATACCCTCAAGGTCAGGAAGGTCAGATCTTTCTCCCCAGAGCAGTCTACGCCCAGGAGGGAGGCCAGGAACTCAGAGGCAGCAGAGATCTCGGGTGTGACGCCCTCAATCCGGTACAGTCTAGTGACAAAGTTAGATATTAGTGATTCATTTACAACAGAAACCACCTCTCACTGCTACAGTATAGGAGGACCTTCTTCAGATAAAAAAAAAGAAAAAAAAAAGAACATGTCGGTAGTTTACTTACTTCCTGACTGCATTGCTCAGAGCGTACATGATGGGTTTGCTCTGCTTGTACTGAGCCATTGCCAGCATGTCCTTAACCATGAGACGGGAGGGGTTATGCAGCAGTCCCAAGGCGTAGACACCAGCATCAACCTCAAGGGCATCCTCATTAAAGGTCCTGAGAATCTTCAGCATAGCACTGTTGCACTCTGGGGTGCCGCACTGAGCCAAAGCTTGCCATGTCAGAGATTGGGACATGTCCATCATCTCAACAGTAGCAGATCCAAGGACATCAACCTTCAGGCCACGCAGCTCAGACACCAGCTTGTGGAAGAGGCTGGCACGGTCCTCGCCCTGAGTGGTCTGTGACAGGGTGTTCAGCTGCTGCATGGTGGCAATGGCACCCTCGATGGTCTGCACAGGGGACTTCTCGTCAGCAACATCCATGGCCAAGTCGACACGGTTATGCTCATCTGTACAGAATTATAACAAAACACCAAGAAAATGCAGAACTTTTTTTTTACGCATTTGACATACTGAGCATATTTTGATGTTTTCCAAGCTATTTTTTAAAAACCGAAACACTCACTGCGGTCAAAGATTCTGTCATTGATCTTGGCGGTCTCTCTCAGAGTCACGGTCTGCTTCACCAGAGTAGAGATTCCATATTCATTCCTGTTTGCAGAAGATGAGACAATTTGAACAAATTAGTCATGAATAGGAAATAATTACACTTTGTGGCAGTGGGGTGTGGAGGCGGGGTTGGCGGCTGGGGAGGAGACGGGAGTGGCTCAGCTGGAGGCCAGGCAGCTGGATGGAATCAGGTAATTAGTCGCACAATAAGAACACGCCGATGACCTGGTTCTGGCTTGCAGTAGGCTGGGTTCCTGTCGGACTGAGACGGAGGCTAGACGGAGGCTGAGAGAGAGGCTGAGACGGAGGCTGAGACGGAGGCTGAGACGGAGGCTGAAACGGCGTCAACATCAGCGTCAGCGGGAGCGGTAGCTGAGGGCTGGAGAACGCGGGACTTCCAGGGGAAGGCGACGTGTGACGCCGCCTTAATAAACCATTGTTTGTGCCCCGAACGGACTCTCCCACGTCTTATTTCCCTGTGTGAGCGGGTGAGCTCACACACTTCATTACAGTTCAATCATTGTATTTGATATAAACCTCTATTGGTCAACAATTGAGCCAAGATAGCCTAATATTGCTGTTTAACATAACTTCAGACTACACCACATACATAAAAAAAAGGTCGGTCCTAAGGGATTTATTAGTTTCTGACTCTGGGAAAGTGCAAAAACAGTAAAAATGACTCCAAAACTACTGCATCTCTGAACTATCTCTTTGAACAAATCCCTCACATTTAGGCTATTTTATGTGATCTTCTTTTGATAACTAGTACCCCCGAGGAGCCCACCTCACACTTTTACTGGATAAGTAAACCGTAAACTAAACCTAAACTGTACACAAATAATGAAACAAACAAAGAATGCTCTCAAGAATGAGGAAGTATGGCACTATACTCCCTCTAGAAATAGGTTGTTTTTGAAGTCTAAAAGATTAGGTGAATACTCCTCTATTATTTAGGGGATTCAGTATCGTTTTAAACTTACTGGTGGGAGAGGGGCAGGAAGATGTGTTTCTCTGTGCAGGTTCCACTGGTCATGTGCTTCTTATGGTTGTCAAATTTGTAGTTGCAAGTCTGGGTGCTGCCAATCATCTTGGACAGAGGATAGTTCTGATGGTAGTGAGACAACATCAATGTTTTGTTAGATTATGAAGAGCAGACTGGATGGAAAACAGTGAAGAAAATATCATGTTGAAGGTGTATTTGACGTTTTTGTTTTCAGTTTCACATAGGCTGCTATTAGTGTTTTTTCTAGCTTTGTAAGGCAATCCAGTGGATTTATACATATGCTATATGCTATAAGCTATAGCTTTTAAAAAAATTGATATTACGCTATTGAATCCTGTACCCAATTTAACAACTCTTGGCTTTAGTTGGTGATGGTTAATGTAAAAGGTTGTCTCCTACCATGCCAGTGATCAGGGCCAGGGGACTGGTGACCTGCCTGCGGGCAAAGTAAAAGTCACATTTGGAGAGATCCCTGCTGACAGTGACATCGGTGGCGATGTCCTCTCTGGCGTTGACACTGAAGTCGGTGGGGCACACTCCATGCACCGTGGCCTGAAAATGATGAAAGGCACTATCAATACTGGAAAAACTATTATAAACTATACTTACTATAAAAAAACAATGTCCTGAAGCAAACTCCCTGAATCTGATTATCAATTGATCTGAAAGATTACCCCCCATTATGAGAGCAGGTGATGACATTAGCAAGATAAACGTATCTAAGACTTTGACCCGCAGCTGAAGATTGTCATTGTGAGAACATGATGTTACAGGAGAATTTATCACCTATGACTGGGGCAGCTTATCTACTCGTTGTGCAACTTGTTTATCTTTGCATGAGTGTACAGCATGATCAGAATCAAGCTCTTCTCTGTGACTCTTTCCTGAATTGATTGGTAACTGCTGTAAATACTGAGAAAACAAGACTCAGGCAATAAAACAGTGAGGGTAGATACCATGTTTTTGTTCTTCTCCTCTTCCATTACTGGCACGATGAGAGCAGAGACGATTCCCCTCTTGATGTTCAGGATGTTGACAGGCTCGTCATCCTCGGGGTAGAGTTTGACATCGGTGTGTCCTTCGACTGTGATCTTCAGAGGGTTCCTGTTGACGTGGACAGATACTCGTTTACAACCTGCCATTTTGCCCATTCTTTGTTCTTATATTTCCTAAATTCAAGCCACTTCTCTGACCATCATATATACATGAAATCGTTGCTGGAAACATAACAACTTACTTGGCCATGGCAGATGTAAAAGCCTGAGCTTCCTCTGCAGGACGATACACGGTGTTCCCTTCTTCGTCCACAGCAGAGATCTCGCTCAGAGTACACTCTGTTGTGCGGAGGATGAAGCTACAGGTCTGGGGCACTTCAACCTCAACCTGTGAAGCAGATAACGATTTTTTTTTTTTTTTTTAGTACTACTATTTTCTAGGGTCACAACACCGTTGTGCTTGCAGTAATGTTTGTTGTTGGCTGTGAGACACACTTTGCAGGAGACTTTGGGGCCGCTCTTATTGTCGGTAGCTCCGGTCACGCCGTTAAAGGTTTCAGCTTCATAGTCGTAGACAAACCGGCGGAAGTTCTTGAACCGTTTGGCCACTAAAACGTATTTAAAACATCAGTTAGAGCTCTGTAATGGTAACGTTTAATACACTGTACATCTTTTTTACACTTATATAAGAAATTCACAGACTTTATATGCCTTAAAAATACTTGAATACTAAGGAAACATGATAATGACGGGTGAGCCCATCAGTAAGGATTCAGAGGTGGAAATGACTTTTTTTGTTGTGCATTTATCAAGTTAAATCACATCTTATAATAATTTATAAAACTATGTTAAGATTGAGAAAGCAACTCACAGGAGCAAACTGGAGATTGTTCCTCAACACTTCCCATATCTTGCTCTGTAAAGGATGAGAAACAAACAGTTTGTTGGACATATTAAAAAGCTGCTCTAAAAGGTTAAACTGAGAACATTTAAATACTTAAATGATATCAAATAATAAATATAAATCATTATTAAGCGTTTACTCTTAATTTTTATGCTCCAAATGTTGTATTTTGCTCGTCACTCATTTAAAAAGGATTTGAAGGGCCATCGACGAACACAACTAGTATGACACAATTAATGCTGAGTATCAAACACGCTATGAAACATTTTCACATACAAAAACAAGATCTTAAAAAGGAAATGATCAGCTTTTTAAAATACCAAACAATACATTTTTTTCTTCTCTCAAATAGATTTACATTGAATACATACAAAATACATTGAATACATATAAAACTATATCCTTCAATTCTATTAGCTTCAAAAATAAATGCACAATACTTACGGGCCAGCGTGTATGTGCCCAGCAGCAGCAAAAGGCAGAGCTTGGTACCCCCCATGATGGGCTTAGTAAAGCTCCTGTAAGCCTTAAGGTAAAAAAGAGCCCTCCTCTTTCTGTGAAGACTAATTCTTCTGCTATGGTGCCTCAGCTTTTATAGTTCCGCAATCTTACTGATGTGATTACCAGGACTTGCAAATGTGTTGCCCTGGTTCCAAAGTTTGAGCAGTCCTTGTGGCAGGCCAAAGGTTAAAATGTTTCACAAACTAGAACTTGTCTGTCAGCAATGGGTGGGGGTGTTCTGTGTGAATATGTTACATTATCTCTTCGGCTTTTTTATTTTTCGGGGTTGTTTTCTTCAGACATTAGGCTGAAAGTCATTTTAATGGAGAAATGAATATATTAATGTTTATCACATATCTTTATCTCAAAAAACATGCATAATCAGAGCAATGTCATATAATAGCTCATGAATCCCGAACCACTAACTTTGATCGCTTGTTTGTGGTGCTCAAAGGGCAGTACACAGATACACTAACTTAGTAGTCTCAGCAAAGTAAGGGCATTACTTATATTTTATTTTATTCCTGTTGTGTGTGCTTCTTTTGTATTTAATTCTAAATGTTTCAAAACTATTGTCTTCAAGTCGAGTAATTGTTATAGTTTTGACTATTTCAGAGTTATGATTTCATGTTTGATTTTTAGCACAAAGGTTACCCTACAGTCTCCTTTTTTGTACAAATACATGAAGGCCTCTTTTTAGAAAGATAGCCTTTGCCCCATGACTGCTGAACAATATGATTCACATTCACGCAGAATTGAAACCTGAGTCACCTGCTGCTTTTGTTACAGCAATTGGAGAGTTTTATCACCACATGCTGTATTAGTGTGTCTTAAAGCTGTAGCATTATCTCTCTTATGATCTTTATTTAGGCCGTTTCATGTCATGCTGATCATAAGATTTTAAATATTGTGCAAACATATTATCATATTTTTATATAGCATTATAAGTACAGGCATAACAGATTAGATTAACAAAGGCTGCATTACATTTAGGTGTTTGTAATGTTTTACTTTTTACTCCACTGAATTTATCTGACAACTGTAGTATTTTTCATCTTAAATTAAGATTAGTATATAACATTAGTCTATTCATCTATTATTTGAATGGTCAATTATGAGAATTTAATGAACGACTGTTTGGACAACTGATGATAGAATGAAGTTTTTCATTCTAAAATGGCAAACATTTCATGGCTTCATTTTCAAAAATGTGAATATTTGTTGTTTTCGTTGTCTTTAATCATATGTACATATACGGTATGTATGTATATATATATATATATACACAATATATATATATATATATATACAGTATATATATATATACACTGTATATATATATATACAGTGTATATATGTATATGTATATATACAGTGTATATATATATATTGTATATGTATATATACTGTGTATATACACAGTATATATACACATACAATATATATATATATATACACTGTATATATATACTGTGTATATATATATATATATATATAGTTTCACTTTGGTATCATTTTCAGTGCAGGACTTAGTAATGGTGTATTTTTAGGCCTCCAGTATGCTTGGTTTAATAACAAACTGTGCCTGAGACATTGTTGCATAATGTCAGATTGTTTATATGGAAAACGTACAGTAAGCCAACACAGTGAATGTGATGTTACAGTCAAACACTACTTTTGTATGCCGAACTTTGATGATCAAAAAGACTGCCGTCTTAACAATCTTCCTTTCACTTACTTTGATCAGGATTACAACAGAGATGAACTCAAGATAAATTAATCAGGTAGAAGAAGAGTCTGAGTCACAACAGCACTGAGTACAGTGATTACAATACACACAAAATATCGTTTTGGCCCTTGAGCAAATGGCCATAATTACAAGTTATACTAATGCAAAGAAAAATGTTGGACAATAACAAGAGCAATTAGAAATCTGTGCTGAAATGATCTTTTTCTGGGGTTGCTGTGATGTACTACACATATTTTAAACGATAAATTAATCAGAGAGAGAATTGATGAAGAGGTGGTCACAAAAAATTTAATATCAAGAGCTCATCTTGTAAAACTTTTTTCTTGAATAATAAACGATCAGCTTTCAATGGCAGTAAATGAACTAGTCTTGTAAATATAGCACAATAACACAATATAAGAGTTAATCTGAAAAAAATGGATTCTCCAAGAAAAATCTAAATTGAAGTTCATTCTGTGAAGATGATCATCTGCTGTACTTCAAACACTGCTGGTCGCTCAATTGTGTCAATTGGTGTCAACTACAATCAGATCAATATGGTTCAATGTGTTACACGTGGGGTCATTGTACCAAACCAAGGAGGATGTATAATATCAAAAACCACAAAGCAGTAGATAAGTAAAGCAAAAACATGGAGGGACAAGCAACATTAAAAGAAAGTAAGCAAAATCAGCAGAAAAGTGGGAGTGAGGACATAATAAATAAAAGTGCTTTTACATAAATGATAATGAAGTAGGTGTAATAACAACTGGACTTGGTACCAATTACAATTAAGATTTTTGTGACTAAAACACAAAGAAATGGTAAGGCGAGGAGATAAAAACCACACCTTATATATTTAAAGCCAGATGGAAAGAAATATGTTGACAAGCATCAACAAATAAATATATAATTAAGATTTACTCTATGAAATCTTGGATTTGCACCACATATCATAGACAATTCTAATTATAGCTGCTGAGTTCTTCTGTTTTGTCGATTTAATGGTGAATATTTGTTTCAAGTTTTCATAAGGGATATTCTAGGCCTAAATATTTGGCTTTTACACACCTAGCGAAAACTAATACGGTCTAATACAAAAGCTGTGCAACAAAGCCTACCAGTCATAAAGGTCATAATGTTCAGATGTTTGTATAATGTTTGTTGAAAATGTGTTATTGATATAATTGTTCATTGATATAAATGGGGTGGATAAAACACTAGAAATACGTCTGTATAATGCAATACAATTTAAACACCATGCAACTGGACATCAAGCTAAAGTATAACCTTCAAGTTGGTAATAATTATTGGAGGGTTGTTGTTGTTTAGACTGGATTAGTTTTAGCTAGGTGTACCTAATAATATGGCAACTCAGTGTAGTTTGAGAGATGAGCTCATGTTCAATGTGAAACTTCATGAAAGAATTACAAGTTTTCTTAAAAATCTGTATAATATGATGTAAATACAGATAGCACACAAATAGTGCAAAAGCAAAAAGAGAGCCTTGTATTGAAAGGGATTTTATTAAAGAAATTCAGGTACACTTGATTTAACTTTCTTTTTTTAGCTGGCATTATAAGACCTTCATACCTGATTTTGAAAGTAAAGTGATAATGACTTCTGAGAGCTCCACACTGGGATTAACTGTCTTATTATCAATAATACTCAGTATATGTTTAAATTGTGTACTAAAGGAGCTCACTTACTTTAGCTACTACTCACTCAGCTGCATGCTCTTCAGGAGCTGGTCCTACTGGAGTCCAAGACAAAGTACGTTGACTAACTCATTTTAAGTTATTTCAACTTTGTCATATCAAGAGCTACAGTACGTGTACTTATAAAAGCTAAATGTTGTCTTGTATTTCAGTAAGTAACCTAGCTTAGTTACCTTACACCATGCTAACAAAAACAAGCTTGTTTGTTGTCATGCTAACATTAGCTAAACTAGAGCGTCTCTACCATACATGCTAGCACCTTACGAATGGCACATTGTTTCAAGTTAACGCTAATAATTGTTGGTTATATGGTGATATTCATAAACAATGTGCCATGTTCTGTATTTAGAAACCATGCAGGTGTGATCAACTATGGTTTAAAAAGCAAGCGACAGTAGTGTGTTACCTAATATGTAGGTTGAAGCGTGTTTGGAGACTCATAAACAGACTCACCGGTGTTACCAACTAGTTAGGTTTAATGCTAAGTAGCTAAAGAGCTAAAACTAACTCGAAAACTAGCTCGACGTCGCTAGGTTACGTCACTTTCTTTAGCATATTCGTGACGCCTTCAGGTAACTACCAATAAGATTCAAAGAATTAAGCCTTTACAAAAAAAGTTTAATTATATATTTTTAGTTAACAAAACAACTGTTATCATCACATTAAAAATAAGTGAGAATATATTTACCTTCAATATCCATTGCATTTCTTGTTCAGTCTTCCAAAAAGTACATTTGTTATCAACATCTAAAAAAAATTAAATATACATATTTGTTGGATATATTTTTCTTTTCTTTTTTTTTTTTGCTAGAATTATTTTCAAGTTGTTATCATATTTCCATATACTTCCACCCATAGTATATCAGAAGTAAACTGTAGAATTAGACACTTGCACAAACTGCATTCTTAATTAAAAGCGCAATCCTCTGGAATTCCATACCTGCCAGCGCAAAGCAGATACAGGATTTTAAAAAATGGTCTACAACTGCCAAGCATTGTCCGGAACTGTAATCACGACACCAACTAGCCTAGTCATTATTTGTGTACTTGAGCCAAAGCTATAAATGTTTTGTGTTCTGTTTTGTTTGTTTCATTTGTCTGTTTGTATATTTTGATTGAGTTGTCATGGATGTTTTTTTGATTATTATGTGCACAGATTTTAAGATTTTAAACTGCAACATGTATTTTAATGATTACTTGAACAAGCAACACTCATCAAGGAAATGGTTTTGTAAATGATCTTTAGCTATATAGGCTACACATATACAGTACATTGGACACTGCTTCTGCAACTGTCACTGTTTCTCTGTACTTGACCCTTACAAATAAACTAATAAATAAATAATGATGTCTCCTTTCCGCTCGTTCCATTTAGGTGCTAATCCCTGCTGGTGAGCCAGGATGTTCAATACCAGGTCCCTGGGACAGGTAATTATTTGTTATTACTGTACTACTTAAGCCTGTGCTTTTCCTTCTATGACATGAAGTATGGCAGTGCCTTTATTAAGAGGGCCTACAGGCCAATGCACAACCATCACAGCACTTTAAATGAGCTAACTGTGTATCGCAAGACTGGTGTTGGGCAGACTGTTGTGACAGTGTTTAGACAGGGCGTGCTCCAGTGGTTTTTCCAGTTGTTGTGGGTGTGTGTGACTTCCTCTGAAAAGCGTGACTTGACTTTTAAAGAAATGCGTGTCTGAGCGGTCTCTTGTCCAAAATGTATTCGCCAAGTGTGTTGGATGGTCCTTGATTTAGTTAAACTATCACTTTTACACATGCTGTTAGTAATAAAGCTGTTGAAACCATGGGGAAAAACATAAACTCATTAGTGAGACCTATATACTTTAGTTCGCTTGGTGTGAGAAATAGGAGGACTTTTAGCTTGAACTTTATTTAACTGAGCAGCAGATAATCCAGCCTCTGGAGAACATCTCTTGCAGTTCCCTTGCTTTGAAGAATGTGGTGGTATTCAGGACGACACATCCAACACCACATCAGGGTGTGCAACAGGCGGGCAGAGTACAGCCTGGTAAACATGTTGTTGAGCTATCTTATTTGGTTGCGCCCGTCAGTTAATAAATAATTGTAAACATCTGCCGTGTATGTGTCTGTCTGTTGGCAAACAGCGGGCTTTAGAAATTGTATAATTGATAATAAACCAATATTTGGCCTAGCTTTCAGTGTTGAGCTTCCAGAAGCCATCGCACATGTTGGGGCTGGCTTAGGTTTTAATTTATTGCATAACATTACATAAGAGCTGGCTTAAGCAATATCATAATGTTTGTATTTTCACAAGTATTTCTGTGCTTAAAAAGTCTCGGAAACTTTATTCTAAGTGCACGTTTTGATTACACGCGCAGAGGACAGCACCCTGAAAAACATTGTCCTACATATGAGTGACTGGTATCTGTTGTATCTTCTGGAGCTAGTTGATAACATGTTCCAGTGCTGTTAAACAGAGACAATCATGGATCAAAGGTTTCACTTTCTGAAAATGTTCCTAAAGAGCTCTATCAGGGGTTCAGCTGAATTTGCCGAGATTTGTTTTGACTTATTTTTATCTAAAAGTATTTTGTATATTTAGACTATATTATATTGTCTTGTATACCAGCTGGAACCCAAGCACTAGCTCAGCAAACAGTAAACTATCAATCCTAATAAGAGCATTTTTCAATACACTTAATGGAATTGCAGTTCAGCTCAAATCAACAAGGCCATTAGCTGTGTGTACTGGAGGTCAAATTAAATTCAAATATTAGTATCAAGTTTATCTATTTTATAAGTTACCCTTTTTCCGCTTTAAGTAATTTGTACACTTGCCTCAGATTGATTTGAAATATTTTTTTTATCACAGTTGGTTCGAAAGCAGCTGAGAGATAAATTATAATCATAATAACCCAATCTGCTGATAATAAATGCTCACATGCATGTATTTTTGCCCTTCAGGGTTTTACCAAACTAAAGGACTATAAGACAGGAAGCCACATTGATCACTGTGGCATAGTTATTAACCCCGGCCCCAACAAGCACAAAAGCTCCAGTCTATTTTTTGTACTGATTATTCACCAACATGTGGACTCTCACAGTCATTAAATAGTAGCATTATAGTTTATAAAGAATATGTTCCACTGACCCCCTCTGGTTGCTAATAGATATTACATTTATGCCTCTGCTGGCTTAATCATGAATCTGATACCACACGTACAGGGAGCAAATGTGACAACTTCAGAGTTGACATAAGTCAGGAAAAGTAACTCAAAGTGATGAAAATATGCATGTTTGCGTATTTTACAACACCGTACTTTGTCTAGGTCTCTTTAGCTTGTATCTCACCTGGCAGTTACTGACATTTGACCTTACAGATATAAACCTTCAGTCATGATGTGGCAGTACCTGAAGAACTCCACTCAACTAACTGAACACTGGGCTTTTGTTTGCTCATCAAAACAACTGTCAGAGGGAGATGCTGCCACAGATTTATTAATGGTCAAATAGATTTTTATTTCTTAAATGATAAATCTTGTTTTTACATTTGTGACATATCAATTGATAGCTATATTTGGCTCAATAAATACTAAGCCCATATCCTGGATTCTAAGATATAAATTGTAGTTTTGCACCCAATTCAATTGTATTGTCATTTGCAAAGAATGAAATATAGTCTGGTCATTCCAAGATAGAATGTTTTAACTTGTTTTAATTGTTTGTGCATGCATTGTCCTTTTAAAGGCATAAGAAATCTATAATTAGTTGTCATGTCCATGCAGAGGTGAGTAAGGTAGTATCCTTAAATGTTGGGGAAAATGAAGAATTGCTGTGCACAACATTATATAGTTAACGTACTTTATTTCACACCACTATCAAACACAACGATAGAAAAATGAGACTTGGAACACATGGTATACAGGTTGTTATATGCGCCATTGTTACATATAATATCATTAATATTTGCTCATCCACAGTTTTTCCATCTGTTTTAAAATAAAACTAAACATGATAGTTGATTTTTTTCATTTATTTTTGTGTTTTTATGTTTTAAACAATTACACATTTATGTTTAGATAATAATGGAGCAATTAAAGGAGCAGCATTTCAATCTTTCATCTTATTGGTAAAAATTAATCTCAAGCTTTCTACCCTTAACTTTTA
>CALSCE010010644.1:7076424-7107253 GCA_943593645.1 Bovichtus variegatus
TTGAGGACAAAATGTTGGTAATGTGGGAGATCACAAAGCTCTTGACTTGTTTGTCCTGCTCATTGGGCAAGGCAGCAGCCAACTGGGCCAGTTCAGTGGGCTGGGGGTCTTTCATAAGTACCAGATATGCAGCGATACGCTTTTGCATTGGGCTTGCGCTGTCCAAAAGCACCTGCATGAGAACCTCTCTGCCCTGTGACCAATAGACATCAATACAATGAGTATACAGTAGAAATAGTTATTCCAATAATTTGTTAAACCTTTGAAATAATTAGTCTTACCTCCTCTGGGACGGGAGTCAGTCTGAAGACTTGGATGGCAGCCTCCTGCACAGCCAGGGAAGCAGCAGCTTGGTTCACACACTGGATCACAGCAGATCTGATTGCGGGACCAGCAGATACCAGAGCTGGAGCCATGTTTCCAATAACCTGGAATCAAAGGACACATTAGTATTGTGGTAATTGGTGTTGGCAGTCATTTCCATTTTGACTATGGGGAATGTTACCCACTCTCAATGTCAGGAAAGTGTTGTCCTTGTCACCAGAACAGTCACCCAACTGGGCAGCCATGAACTCAGCAACAGAGTAAATCTCAGGGATCAGTTTTCCCTCAGCTTTGTAAAACCTGTTGGAAAAAAGACATTCAGAATTCAAAGCCTGCTTATCTTATTTAACACAAAGAGGAAAAACGTTTTCTGACATGTTATTCAGATATTCAACCTATAATTAAGTGTGGTTAACTTCACTTACCTCTTAACAACATTGCTCAGGGCATACATGATGGGCTTGCTGGGCTTGTATTTGGCCATCTCAAGCATGTCATGGATCAGGAGGGCAGAGGGATTGGACACAAGTCCCATAGCAAAAACACTGGCATCAACCTCCAGTGAGGAGCTGTCAAAAGTCCTGAGGATCTGCATGATGGCACTGCTGCACTCAGGGGTTCCACACTGGGCCAGAACCTGGTAGGTCAGGACACTGGACACTGCAAGAGCCTCAGTAATGGCGGGACTCAGGGTCTCGGTCTTCATTCCACGGACCATGGTGACCAGCTTGTGGAAGAGGTGGGCCCTCCTCTCACCCTCGGTCTCAGGCAGAGTGGCCAGTTCTCTCAGGAGGTTCAGACCTGCATCTTTATCCTGGATAACACTCTTGTCCTCGACAGCGTCCATGTGAAGACCCGTTACAATGTCACCTATGATAAACAAGCAGCATGGTTATAATGACTTAATGTTTTTAGTGAGTATATTAAAAACAATCAACTATAAATTAAAAAAAAAAATCCAAATTAAACAAAGGGCTTACTGTGGTCAAATACTCTTTCGTTGTGAGGAGAGACCTGAACTAGAGTCAGTTCTTGCTTTCCAACGTTGGTAACTCCATATTCTCCCCTGTTTGAAGAGAACACATGCTTAAAAATACTGTTGGTACATATACATATCCGTATGTACATTTATATGACTGATGATTTTATAGAGTCTAGTACGAGGTTTGACTTACTTATGAGAGTAGGGAATGAGGATGTGGTTTTCAGTACATGACCCAGAGGTCATGTGTTTCTTCTCATTGTCAAACTTGTAGTTGCAGGTCTGGGAGCTTCTGACCATCTGGGCAAGAGGGTAGTGCTGAAAATACACACATAATCATGTTAATGCAGTGAATTAATCAAAGTTAAAATTTCGTTTCAAGACTGGATGTATAGGAAAGTAAACGTGGCTAGTGTAAAAGCTTACATGAAGTAGATGTTCATTTAATCAACTCTTGAAGATTTGTCTGAAAAGTTAATGTTGCTACCACGGACAATTGGATATCTTACCATGCCAGAGATGAGTGCCAGTGGGCTGGTGTGATCTTTCATTGGGACAAATTTGTCACATCTGGACAGATCCCTGTTGAGGCTGATGTCGGTTGCAATGTCCTCTCTAGCATTGACTGTGTAATGGGTCTTGCACTTGCCATGGATAGTTGGCTAAAATAGATGATTGGAGAAAAAATATTTATTTAAAATGTATTTTACTACTTTTTAAAACTGTAAATATCAGCATAGTTTGCTTTGAATGTGATACTAAAATATACATTTTCTTGGTTAATGAACGTACCATGTTCTTGTTCTTGTCTTCGTCCAGCAGGGGCACGGCCAGGGCAGAGATGATTCCCCTCTTGATGTTCAGGATGGTGGTTGTCTCACCGTCCTCGGGGTACAGTTTCACATCGTACACACCCTCAACCACAACCTTCAGAGGATACCTAAAAGAAAATGTAAGACATCGAGTTTCATTATCTGTGCAGAACCTCCAAAAAATATTGAGGATTAAAGTTACAAAGAAAATAAATCTTTTGACTTCTGGGATTTTCGTGAAGTAACTTACCTCTCCATTTCAGCAGCAAAGGCATCAGAGCTGGATGCAGGACCAAACACAGCGTTCCCCCCTGCGTCCATGTCGACCACCTCACTCAGGCTACAGCCAGTGGTGCGGACGATGAAGCTACAAGTCTGAGGTACTTCAATTTCAACCTGTGAAAGACAGTAAACATTTTTTATCTCACTCTCTGAGAAACTTAATATGGAAAGAGAAAAATCAGATGACTATAGATGATTGTGAAAGAACTTTCTCGTACCTTGCATGAGGCCTTGGGTCCGTTCTTGAGCTGTGAGGCTCCGTTGATGGCATTCAAAGATTCAGCTTCATATTGGTATTCATACTTGTGTAGGGTCTTGTATCTTTGGGCCACTAGAAGATACATTAATGTTAAGAAGTGATTTTGTATGTAAAAGCCATCTATTTACTCCCATGAAAGTATTGCCAATGTAAAGACTGGATGTAAACAACAAAATTAAATTTAATAACATGAGCATTATCACAGCAAGTAGTCTGGTGTAACTCACACTGGCAGGTTGGATGATCTTCATCTTGAGCAACTATTAGGAAAAAATAAATATAAATATTTTATAAGATAAAAGCAAAATATAGCATAACTACACAAATCCATAGTTTTTCTTCCATACTTATGACAGTGTTATTTAAAAAAAAAAAAAAAAGATTATGCCCAACCCTCATGGGTTTACAAGACACCAAAAATAAAGTTGCAGTGGTCAAATATTTCATTATATTACAAAATTACAAGTTCCGCTCAGTCTTGAACAAAATATTCTGCCTTCTCTCCCAAGCTTGGCAAAATAAATCGACATAAATGGATGTCAGTTTACAAACAATTACATCCCTTATGTCCTCCTAGAACAGACAGTAAAACAAAAGTGGACCTTATTCTCAAATTCACCTACCTCACACAACAAACACAGTCTGTCCTCCTCTGTCGTGGCATTAAAGCTGCCGGTCTCGAGGGCTAATGGTAATGTTCCTGAGCGTAACTGTGTACATAGGGATGTTTGTCTTTTGTTTAAAGTTTTACACTGTAGTTATTCTTTATGGAACAATAAGTTTGTAACTTTTGCTCACGCCATATATCAAAAGACCATTTTTCTCTGTACATGAGAAACATTTAGCTCCTAATCTCCTGAATATCACAAAGTAACCTGTTCTGGAAAATGTATTTATTTGATTTACCACTAGTCTCCATTTCCAGCATCATTAAAAAAAACAATGTTTATATGTCATATGTCATCATATATGCCCACATTTTGATCATCAATTTTAACTCCCAAATTTGACGAGCTAAATCTTTAACATTCATTTAAAACAAGTTTGGAGACAAAACATCTGCTTGCTTCACGCCAACTTGTTGGGAAAAACTATCCAGTTGTGTATTCATTAACCACAACATGGGCAACACGTGCTATATAAAGAGACTTAATGGCATAATAAAACTTCCCATCAACACCAGAATGTAATAACCTATATTGAAGAAGTTCCCCATTAATCCAGTCAATCGCCTTCTTGAAATCAATAAAACAAGCAAATTGTAGACCTATTCTTCCTGATTCTTGCAAGTATAATGGACATTACATCATTTATATGATCAATACATGCTCTGGCTTTTCTAAATCCATTTTGGGATATATAATGCCACTGTCAAAACAAGACAAAAAAAAAAATCAACCATGGGTGTAATTTATGGTAGGGACGATGGGGACATGTCTACCACTTTTCTGATTAATTGCATAATGCGTTTTAAATAAAACATCGTTTCCATCGTCGACAAAGGGTTAAATCCCTCATGTTCCAACGCAGCGCTTACAAACAAAAAAAGTGAGGTAGTATCTATAGCCTACTTAGCTAACATTGCATCCAAATCCCTTTAGCTATTGCTAATACACCCCAATTGTACAATAGAGCCCAGCAATATGGTTACATTGGATTGAGGAGCCTTTGTGGTGAAATGTGTATAAGGTATAAGTTACATTTGAATCCTCTTTTACAAATTAAGGTATTACTTGAACCTTTAACATCAGTAAAGATTGGTCTGGTAATTTACATCAATCACTTAGTAAAGAGAAGCCCTCTCCCCCTAATCTCTCCCTAAATTCATTTATTTGAGGTGATGACACAGAACAATTATTACAGCCTTCATGTGGATCAATAATATAGTATATGACCGCTTTTCCTTTAACTGAAACTGAAGAGAAGTTATCCTTGCCCAAAAGTATCCGACCTTTGAGCACACAACCTTTTGCATCTTACAAAAACTCAACCAGTATTTTCCCATCGTTAACAGTGCTGTCTAAATGATTTCTGTTAGGAATATTATCCACGCGCACCATGTTAAACTATGAGCAAATTTCAAAGAAATACACAAAGTTTAAAAAAGTGTTTTCAAAGAAACGTTTTCTAAGAAGTACTTACAAGCCAAGGCAGATGTGCTGAGGAGTAGCAAAAGGCAGAGCTTTGAATCCCCCATGATGAAGCTCTCTCCCTTGGTTACTTAGGCGAGTACTCAGACGAGACTGATTTCTCAGCGATAGCTCAGGACTTTTATACCCTCAGCCGGGCTCCGTCAGGAGACTGGGAGGCACAGATATTTCTTTGAACGCTCAAAGTCCACCCGACCCTCCTGTGTGGAGGGCCAAAGGCAAAAGGTTTGAAAAGATACTAATGGCTCAAAGCACTCAATTATGGTAAATCTTCAAAAATGTCCTCTTTTAAAGGCCTTAAAGGTGCATTTTGTGGATATTTAAATTCACGTAGGAATTTTTTGGCGGATATTTTGATTGATGAAAGCATATTAAGCGACGCAGATTGTTCAGATACTAGGCGTTTTTGAAAACACTTCATTACATCTAATATATTTGAGATCTCCATGAAGAGCAGTCATGCCACAATGATTTGAATGTTTTCAGTCATATCTAGGTCTATTTCTTGGTCCATTTGTCGATAAAAGTAACACTTCCAATGTAAGCCATTTATTTATATAAGAATTATTTTATTTCCTGTGAATTCCTGTTATTCATTGTGAAGCTTCATATGGCAAAGGGTTAGACTGAAGGAGTGCGCCTTGGCGTGAAAACTGGGGTAAAATACGTTTTATTATTTGATAATAATAATTTAATATTTGTAATTCATAGATTGGAATCAGGTTTTAAAGGTCCATAATCATGCAGAAGTTGATATTCTTGGACGTCTGCTGTAAAAATACAAATTCAAAGTCAATGAAGTTAACAGCTCCAGTGTAAATTAGATCACTGATAAACACTCATTAGTGAACACTGAGTGATCAAGGCATGCTCCAAACCAAAGTCCCTCTTTATGTGAAAAATACGATTAACTTGTCTGCTGATATATCCATTGATGAGTTTCAACAAAAAACAAACCAACACCTTAAATATGCATTTTCATACATTGTAAATGTCGGAATACTGCTTTAATGTTGGTTTGGTCATTTTATTTACTGGTTTATTTAACAGAGACAGTGTATATTAATAAACGTTGCCGTTAATGTGCCACAGGCAAAAGTAAAAAAAAATGTATCTTTAGTGGTCAGTTTTACATTAATTTAATGATATCTTTATGTACATTTATTTAACACAATACTACACACATAAGGACTATACTCAATGTTTTAAATGTGAATGTGGCTAATCTTTACAGTTCAAATAATCGTAGTTATAGTACTTACAGTATAGTATCATGTAAAAGAGTTGATGGTTGTTGTTCTGCTTCCACTGCCACAAACCAAAATGAAAACAGTGAAAACAGTTGCAAACCTTCAATATGGGTTAGATAATGAACTTTGATTGCGGAGTTTGATTTGCTGTTTGAGTTGGGACTGCAGTCTTGTTTGTGGCATGTACAGCACATGCACTAAATAAGTAAACAGCAATAACCTTGGGTTAGCTGAAGTCTTTTATTTTATTTTAAATCACTATGCAAGGGAAAAATAATTATTTTCTCTTTTGAACATTGATCACACAACTACAACTGAATGTTGTGTAACGGTCTGTTGCAATGTATCCCCATCAGGAGCCTTTTTTTTTTCTTTTTTTTTTTCATCAGATACTGACAGTGTTTGCACTGGCAGACATGTACACAGATAGAGTCCAAAGGGAACTTAGTTGAACTGTAATCCATCACGTCAGATTTTCATATATTTAAACACATTTACGTGGAAATGAGATTTAAAAACAATGTTTTTTTTGCTGAAAGACAATTGTAGAAATACAGTCTGAGGTTTATCCCGCCAAGCCTCATTGCATTTGAGCAATGCATCTCAATGATCTCTGGCGGTCTAATGTGAGAGGATACTTTGAGGGAACAAGTAAGAATAGTTGCGAGCAAACTCGTATTTGAATCATACACTACATGCTGTAGAAAAAAGGTCTGTTTTTTTGGGGGGGGGAGATTTTGTATTGCCATACCATTTAACAGTTTTCATCACTACATCACTTACAACCTTACAAGGACGCATTCTGTAACCACTTACAGCTATCAGTTTATTAAATCTGGCAATAGCTGCAGATAGAACTAGAAGAAGATAAGGAAAAACGAACGAGAAGCCGGAGAAGATGGTGAAGAAAAACATCAGGCCACAGTGAGCTGATCACATCCCTTTTGGTCTAATTTTCTTCTGCCAAAAAAAATAAGCACATAATCATGTTTTCCACCTGCTGAAACCCATGACAGTGATTACAAACTCTGTGACCCACATCACTGGTGAAGGACATGCAGTCCCCCAGCATGGCAAGTGCAGGCACTCTTACCTAATCAGTCGTCGGGCATAAAGGTCCACTGATTCTATTTCCTAAGTACTGTTCAACTTTATTATTTATTTATTTATTTCCCATTGTTAAAATGAAGTCTGAAAAGTACATATAGCTTCCTGTTGGTGCATGATCAATTTTCACTGTCACTTTAAAACATGACAATGTGAACGAGATACAGCAGTGCAGATACCAGCAGCTGTATGCTTCGCTTTGTGAAATCAGTGGTTATCTATTGTATTCCCAATGACATTTCCACACCCCTCAGTATAGATTGTTGTGCTGAGTGGTACGCAAAATCTGCAAAGACCAGCTTTGTCATCACATACAGTAAGCTGTGAGTGCTGCTACTTTAAACAAGATTGCCAAAATGTTTCAAGAGGGTAAAGGTTACACATTGACTGCTTATTTTTGCAAACCTAAAAAAAATCTGTAGCCCTTTCAAAAAAAACAAAAAACAATGAGCATGCAGTCCTGTATTTTGCACAATCTATATCTTTTCAGTACAAGGAAAATGCATTAACCTGCAACACTGTTCACTGCATAATAGAGTTTGCAATATATTCCACTGCAGTTTACTGACCTACAGTATAAGTCAATCTGGTTGAAAAAAAAAAAAAAAACATTGGCTGAAAGTCCAGACACAATGAAGTCATACACAGGGTATCGCTGAGTCATAAACCACCATGTTGCTCAAAGTGATATTGTTCTTCAGCTTTATCTGGAGCTGACAGATAGCACATTAGGTCAAACCTGATGAAACTTCACTGATAGAACCATTCTATGAAGAAAGATCAAAGTTTACCATGTACCACAGCATGGGGAATACATGCATGCACACATACATGAAAGATTCACATGTGCAGAAAACCTTAAATCTTTGCATTATTAGCATAAAGACATATATATTAAGAGAGTCTCAGGACCAACAAGTCAGAGAAATTATGCTATATATTCTTTTCTAATTGAATTGACATTTATGTACTGGGCATTAATTTGCACAGCTAATTGTGTCACTGTAACATAGGTGAGGAGATAGAAACTTAAATTGGTGCCATACCTAGCTACAGTATCTTTACTTTAGAAGTCTGATTGCGCTAAGCAAAGCCCATTCTGATTTCTCCATTGGTTTTTGAGTTGGTCACATACGGACAAACACGCATTTTTGTAGCCTCCTTGGCTGAGATAATAAAGGTGAGCATTATGCATTAAAGTTCTCCTCAGGAATATTTATAGCATACAAACATAAACTTTGCATTTTCAAAAGGGGAGTTCAGTGAATGAATTATGTTTTTCAGAAGAATTCAGAAGTGTTGAAAAGTTTCTTGCAAACACAGAACCTTCCCATGTTAGCATATATACACACAAACACAACACACACACACACACATGTATTTTTTAAGCCATAATCCTAGCTACAAATCCCTTTCCTATTGACTGCAGGACACACACACTGTACTCTACCTGTACGGAACATGCAGTTTACTGTACATATAGAGTATATTATATACACTGCCCATTTGGCTCTATTCCAATACACACTCACACATGCACACATGCACACTCACACTAGCACACATGCACACACACACATGTTGTCATTGGACTTTGATTGGCAAAATTGTGTTGGATTTAACCTTTGTTCTACCTGGCTGATTACCTTACAGACTAACATGCTTACACTGACAATGCTAACATGTAGCTATAATTTAGCAAATATAATCTATTTAATGTTTGTGTTAGCATGCTAACACTTGCTAACTAGCATTAAACACAAATGAGAATGTCATCAGTTTTGCAGGCATAAACCAAAGTATTGGACAATCTGGCAAGATGAAATCTGAAGTATAGAAGATTAAGTTATTCTAATTCATGTACAACAATTCACAGCAATCCATCCAATAGTTGTTGAGATATTCAGTGAAAAGCAAAAATGGAAACCTCGAGAGGAAAATTCCGGGGATCAGTCAGTAGGATATATCATCCGGGGTCCATGAATATCTGTTCACAATTTGGTTAAAATCCATCAGATAGCTGTTGATATATTTCACTGAGTAAGTGAAGAGGTCAGTCAGAGGATCACCAAAGTCAGTAGGATACATCTTCTGGGGACCTTGAATGTTTAAAGAGGTCTGCTTAGTATTGCTACTATCATCACAGCACAATGATAAGTGAAAAAGTGCTGAAGTGCAGAGGATCTTTTTGCATTTTAAGAATTTAACACTTAAAAATGAAGTATTTGGGAACAAATGCATTGTTTTGGCAATACATTTTCAATTGCACTTTTAATATTTATAGTAATATTTAATACTTAAATTCAATTATGATATTGTATATCATATTTTCAGACTGTTAAAAGGGTCAAGGGTGCAAACACAACAAAGCTTGAGATATGAAGTCTGTCATTTTAATCGGCATTGTCACAATTTGGCATTATAAAGTTGTTTTATATGATCATTATCATTTTAACATTTCAAGTCATGCAGTCATTCACTTACAATCTACATCTAGAAACTTCTAGGAAGGTCTAATCAGCATTATCACTATCAACACAGCTCAATAAAGTGAAGTAGTGTAAATATGATAAGCAAGCTGCAGGTTTTACAGCACATGTAGCTTATCAGTATATCAGCATGTTGATGTTGATGATTATGATCACATGATTATACTGTCTGCAGTCTTTATCGTGTATTTTTGTTTGAAGCATGTCCAAAAAAACTGCATGTTTATGGAAGTTTTAAAATCAATAATTTTGAGATGTTGCTGTAATTGTCATTAACAAACAAGATTATTACGAAGGTGACTGCAGGCAGCTATCAGTTTCTAACTGAAATGTATACAATGCACAGAAGCGACTGAATCTATTGGAAATAAATGGATAGCATCAGCCCACAAAAAGGAAAAAATGGCACAGTTTCTCCACTGACAGAGTCATAAAAGTGAGGAGGAACCTAAAAGCAGCGATGGAAATTTCTTCGAATTTTACAAAACCTGTTAATAAAAACAATCAGAACACAAATTGAAGCTAAATTTGATCCATTTATGCCGGACTATTAGTCCGAGCTAAAAACATGGCTGTTAACACAAGACCGTCACTGCTAAACCGTTTTTTCCATACGTGCAACAGTGTTGCATTTATCGGCAGCATGTTGCTGCTATTGTTTTCAAGGATACAAGGATCATTTATTGTAATTTTATTGTAAAACGAAATGCAGTTATAGTCCCATTTTGCTACATAAGAAAGGCAGAAAGGCCCTATCAGAAGGATTCTTCTCACCTCCGCTGTGGATACTGACAGTGGCCGGTCCTCAGGTCTTTGTTCAGGAGATCAAAATGAGCATAAAAGGTGTTAAGCTCATCTGGCAATGTGACCGTGATGGGGGTGCTCCTTCTTTTGTTGCCTGGGATATTCTGGATCGCCTGCTTAATATCTTTGCTGTTGTTTGTGTTGAAGTCTCTCTCCAGTCTCACCGGATGCCTCCGCTTTGCCTCCTTGAGGCCAGTTTTCAGTCTTGCTCTGGTGGTGCTGTATGCTTCCTTGTCACCTGACCGAAAGTTCATTGCAAAATATCTCTAGTTAAAGTTGTCTCTACAGTATTTACATTAGACAAGGTGGAGTTACTTTCTAAGTCTTTCTTGATGAACAATAATGACCTTTTGCTTAAACCAGCAATAACTCATTTTTTGGCCACTTTTGGGGGCAGCGGACACAAGCTGCAAACATAACATTAATTGTTATCACTTTACCAAACTTGTTGGCATCCAGTTGCCTGTTTATACATCCAGCAGATAGGAAACAACATTTATTTGGAGTTGTGTTTCTGGCCACCTGGTATCCTCTAGAAATAAAGTGAATTGAATTGAACATATAAATAATTGACATGTATTATACCTTAATCAGGTTAAACCTTGACTTCAGTATCACATGTTCCCTAAATATTGACAGAGGACCGTAGAGGGGAGCATTGCCCCTCACGGTATTTAATGTAAAGACATCAAGATCAATATTTGAGGAGTGTGTGCTGCTTTTAAAGCTGCAGTGACTGCTTGGCACTATACATGTGAAAGATTGAATGTACATACGTGGAGGAAGGACAGAGGGTCAGCAAGTTTTTCTATGAACATTTTTTACTCTATTTTGCAACATGTGTTATTGAACTTCAGGTAAACTAATGTTTTCACATCAGGACAGTATGAAGCCCCGTGTCATCCATTACAACAGCCAGGTGCCACTGTATGTAGTCAAGCCAATCTACCTAAAAGTAAGATAAATTCTGAAGGATAAATACATTGCTTAGGCTTGCTGTCCCATTATGAATGTTTTTCTGGAGTGTTTTCACACGTTAATAAAGTCTTGGGTTGAATATTGAATTCCTGTACTCATGAAAAGGGGTTCATTTTGCTGTATGAAAAAAATATGTTACTATATTAATATGTAAAGTAATGATATAATGAGATATTGGCACAAAATCAATTAATGGGTGGAGGCCATTCGTCATAATGGCAAAATAGTTAGTTTCATGTTTATTTCACAGTAACAGAAACTTTGCAACATTTTATTTACTCTTGGTGGCAAACAAATGAACAGTATCAAACTGATGTATGCTGTGTTTACAATGAAACAAATCCAACGCTTTGCAAGGATTAGTTTGAGCAAGAAAAAAAAAAGGCATTTTAGATACAGTATGAGGCCTATATTTGTGTGTATGTGGTTGTATTCATGTTTATGTGTTTGTGTACGCATGAACATATCTGATAGGTGTTCCTGTGGCAACATGTAAGTATAATACATGTCAAATGCTATACAAACAAACAGTAAGGAAAAATTACACAACATGGCCCCAAATACAGAATACTCTTTAGTAATTGGCTAGAAGGGGACTGTGCCTGTAAACACCCCTAACACAAAGTAACTGACCTGTTTGTCCAATAAAGTCCACTGAGCTCAAGCTCAGGACAGAACAACAACTCTGCAGTAGAGTAGAGGGCTGTCAGTGGCCTCTGGTGGATCATAATGTCTCTGCAGAACAACACAGAAATCGTCCCTCTCCATACATTATTTCTACATAGCTACACTGTCTCATGTTCAGTCTCAGCAGCAGTCATTATGTCCTGATGTAGTGTCCTTGAGCAAGACGCAATACATTGAATCCTTGCTCACTCAGTTTGAATGTGTTTCCCTGGATTAAAGCATCAACTTGATAAACTTCAAATGTATATGATGTAAAATAAAAATAAAAGAGTATCAGCATATTCAGCTAATTTGTAACATACAATTGGATTTAACATATGTGAAGTTTAATTTGATTGGTCCATTATCCATTATTCCAGCACTTTCCCGTTAAGCTTTTAATTTAGGTAAAGACAAAATAGATTGTACAACAGAATTCAATATTTAAGCTAACATGTTAAATGCATGCCAGTGAGTGTGATAATGGTTGGAAATGAACATTTAATATAATCAAGGCCCGCTTATCAGGTTTTTATGGATATTTCAACTGTAACTAATGGTCTTGAGAAAAAAACTTCAGCTAAAGCTATTAATTGCATGGATCTTGATTCAGCTTTTTGTGGTCAAACTAATGTTTACCTTATAGTGGCCTTAATATAGTGTTTTATAACTTTCAAAATGGTTTGTCCTGTAAAAGCTACATGATAAGCTTTTTAAAAATATATATTTTTCTACGTCAAATTGTCCCTCGAAAATGTTTTTCAGCTGCATTACTCCAGCAACGACAGGCTTGAGACAGTGTTCAGTTACAAATTGGCAATAGCAACAAAGGCAACCTCAGACTATTTTATCACTGCCTCTAACCCCCCACCTAGTCTGTATTGTACTCACTTTTAGGTAGAGATAAACACTCCATGTGCTTATAGAAACAGGTGTCAGGCTTCAGGAAGACACACACACACACACACACACACACACACACAGGCATGCTTGCACACACACACACACACACACCCGCACACACACAGTTAATTATTTATCCACTTACTGAAATGCTGACATACACACCACCCTACCTGCAGTGTCACTTTAGCCTACACAAGAGAGGTTACTGTCATAGGTACTGATGGAGGAGCGTACATCTTCAGAGGAGCTGAGAGAGAAGTCATAATGGGGAAAGATAGAATTAGGTTAGAACTTTATTATTATGTAATATATATACATTATGTAATACCATTACTTCATAGTGCAGCTTGTACCACAACATTAGTGGACAATGGATTAAATACATTTGTTTTTTTTGATTTATCAGAGCACATGGTGATGCTTATTTTGTTGAAGGTTGTAATTAATGTCTACCAAGGAGATATGATATTAACACTTGTGCCACTGCAACACTTTACGTTTATTTCTCTGGGGAGTCATTTAATAATAGGAGTATAACATTCCTGCTTATAGGATGTCATATATACTGTAGCTTATTTCAGAATCGCTTTAACTAAATGTTAATATAATAACTGTTTTAAATGGAGTTCTGCATTGTAATATGTTTGTTTAGTGCAGTTGCAGAGTAATTCTCCTAGTATCAAGATTTTCCCTTAAATGTGAACCGTTTATTTTAGATATTGTGCTAATAATAGTCTCCAGTGATAATTTTCCACAGGACGCTGCTGCGACTGTTTCTACGATGGAAGCAGTGAGTGTGGACGGATCCATTCAGTGTGCGGGGGGATGCTTTTAGTACAACAAGTTGGCAAATCATTATAAAATACCTTTTAAAGAATGACTACATGTACTTTTGACACGTATACTCATTCTTTATCATTACAAACCATGCTCACTTCCCTGGCATTCATCAAGTGTGTTTAATCGCATACGAAGAGAAAAGAAAATCCTTTAGTTGCAAATTGGACAAGTCGGATGAAAACCGAGCTCTGTGCCACATCTTCCACTATAAGATAAAGCCGCTACACCGGGAACTGGAGGCAGGGACGACTAAATACGAACCTAAAAAAACCCATTTACGCTATTCAGCTCAAACCTCGTGTCCTTTTTTTCTCCTCTGAAAAGTGTCAGACGGTCGTAAAAGTCTCTCATTCCTCCCGTGTCGGCCGGAGGAGGTGTTAGGTGAGGCTACTGTAAGTTAACGGTTAAGTTAACGTTAGGCTGTTGGTGACGTGAAGTGGGAAAGTGCGCTTTTCAACCGGAAGACTCACAAACGACTCCTAACACAGGTACGTTTACATGACTTTATGAGAAGACGAAAACAATACTGGTTAAAGCTACTTTAATGTCTCATTCAGTGCTCGCTTAGTCTAACCCGGTCTGTTGTGGCAATTTCCCCCAGACGGAGGAGGCTGTTGTACGGACTACACCCATACAGGACTAGCCTACACCTCACCTCCACTTCAGAATATGTTCAAACTCTTTAAAGTGTTGTCCAGCAGTACTCAAACATACATTCATAATCAATGTTAAGTTTCAAAAGTAGCTTAAAACACAATTTATGTGCATGTATACTTTTAGTTTGAAGACAAAGTAGGGCTGGGCAATACGTTTGAAGTCACTGCAATATTTATAAGGACGTTTTCCTGTATGAATAAGATATATCTATATAACAGTATGGCACATGTATGCACAACCACATACAACTGTTAACAGAGCAGCGATCTGTGGTCCACTGTTGGAGCAAACTTTTATGTGTGTAGACAAATACTTCAATAGCTTATTGATACCATTTTTTACTAATAGTGTAGCTGTGTGTGTGAGATGATTGTCGTGTTGTGACGTGTGTATGCAATTCGTTCTCAGGTCTCTCTTGAGATTTTCAACTAACTCATTTTTGTCATTTTTAATCACAGAAAAAAAAGTAGTTTGGACGACAGATGTGTGTCGATTCTGCTGAAAGTCTATGAATGATAATGTTGAGTTTATTGACAGTATTGCCCAGAAAAACATGTGGTTTGAAGACTCACTATTGATGAACAAAGATGTGTCAAGCGCCTTTGCCTACTCTGGGACTATCCATCCTTTAAAACTTTGTGTCTTTCCATAATTATGCTTGCCAGGCCACACTATTGTTTTTATTTTCGTTTTTATCTCACACTTCTTAGTAACAAAACCGAAGCTAACGTGAAGAGTGTATCCAAAATGAAACGTTCTTACAACCTCACTGCTATAATAAAATGAAACATAACGATTTTGCAGTCGTGAACTTTTCAGCCGATGATCGTAAACAGAATAAGAAAAATGTTCTTGTTTTCTCTCTCAATATATCTCCTGCGTTTGTCCCGGATTGATAGTTACACCGCCTCCCTCTCATAAGCCTTAGCACTACTATCCTGTTGCCTTGACGACTGGTGTGTCAGGGGACTTCTTCCTGAACCACTGCATGATTTTCTCTGACACAAGTTCAAAGAGACTGCCACGAAGCAGCAGCGCTGATCGCGAGAATAACTTGATAGCTAATTTTCTCTTCTTCCTCTTCCTCTGGACTAACGCTTCACCCACCTGATGCAGTCTTAGTTACCAGTTGTGCTGCTCTGCTCATCCACTGCACAGCAGGCTACACGCACCACTAAAATGGTAACTCTGCTTTCTTTCTGTGCACAGAGCCGTATTAGTTTGTTTGATTTACATTACGTTCAAGCGAGGCACAACACAGACATGACATGACATGAAAACAATTTTCTCTGTCGTATTTATGCAGAGTTGAGGATGAGAGATGTTCTGTGAAATGTAGAAGCGTTTTATTTATTTTTTGTGGGGTGGGGGGGGGATTGGAAATGATCTGTGTTAGGGCTGCAAATAACATTTATTTGAATGATCTAATAACCTGCTTTTTAAAAAAATATATATATATCCTAGTCTGGCAAATGTCAGATAATACTGAAAAATGTCACAATTTCCCCAGAACACAAGGTGACGTCTTCAAATGTCTTTTGATATGAATATGAAATCTTGAATCTTGAAATTTTGATCATAAAAGACTAAGAAAACCAGTCAATAATCATAATTTAGAAGCTGTAAGCAGGGATTTTTTTCCTTACAAAAGGACTAACAAAATTAACTGATTATCAACAACAGTTACCAATTAATTCTTTCCATTGGCTATATCTTTTCACTTCAGTTCTTTTTCTTTTTATACTTGGATGTAAACATTAACACCAGTTGATTTTGTTTTTCGTTCTCCCACTAACTGATGTACTGTCAGAAGCATAAGGAGCTCCATCAGCTATGTAGTATCTAAACACACACCCTTCATCCCTCATTTTCCTTGTCTTTGAGATTTCTTCTTTGCTAATACAAGAAGCATCTGGGAAAAGAATGGAGGCTTTTCTTCAACCAGGAAATGAAGTGGGCCTGAGAATGGCAAACAGCAGTGAAACTGGCCTGGTCAGGAGTTTACAAGATCTCCACTGTAGCCTTGGGGAGGGGGGATACTTGCTGCACTGGAGCCTGTGTTAACCAGTCTCATTAGGAAGGGAACCCACTGGAAAAAAGTGGACCATACAGAGCAGGAATGGAGCTATGGGGGTTGGGGACAAGAAGAGAGACTGTTGCTGTGTAATCGAGGGTAATTACAAACACTAAATCTGGAATGGCAATCTCGAGGGGCTGTTGTGCATCAAACAACGCTCGCAGACAGCTTATTCCACAACTTATTCTGCATCTCTAGCAGTCAAGGCAGTGAGAACTTGATTCTGTCTGCAAAGGAGGTCGTGTAGATGTCAGAGCAATATCTAGCAGTTATTTCTGACCACATTTCAAAACATTTTCCACTGCACACCAAGTAGCAACTTTAGAAAATGACTTTACCAGTTCCCAGCTGTGAAAACATATAAAACATCCAGTGACGTCTCAAATGCAGGCCTGTATGCTTACACAGGAGTCACTTACATTTTATAAGCACAAATGGAACAACATACATCTAATATCCCATCGTGTCTTTTCTGTTTTCTTGCAGCAATATTTCATGTAAGTGGTTAAAACAACAAATATAAAGCAACTGTTTTTGCTTCAGCCCAGAAATGTGCTTGATCAGTGTCGCAGCTTTGTCCTACTTTCTATCTTTTTTAAGTAAAAACATTATGGAATACTCCTTAATTGCAACCCAGATTTCATTTGTGGGATTCCAGTTTCGTTTTTTAATGAGCATATTTCAGAGGCCAGAAGAAACTGTAAAACTGTTTTGCGAGTGTATTTTAACCAACATTCTCGTTACCAGAGGACACACTTTCTTTTGCTGTTTTCTCCCCAAATTACAACCGTCTCCTCTTGGAATCAAATTCTTAATTTAGCTACAGAGCTCCTTGAAATATCCTGGCAACACTTTTCAGTCTTCCAGCCGGGATTCTTCATGGTTTCATGTGGTTTTGTGTGTTTGAAGGAATAAATAGCAACGCCCATATTTATGTCTGCTCCAGCTCAGCCTGCTCACTGAGCTGTCCTGGAAAAGTCCATGTGACCCAGAGCTGAGGTCCTCATCCTGTTTTATATTAGAGCGGAAGGACTTTGGTCCGGCCTGCAGGGCAGTGTGTAATTTATACCATAGCCCTGTTAAAACATAGTCAGCAGACAATGATATTATATTCGAAAAGTCAGCATCGCTTTTATTCTAGTTGGTCACTCCTGCACTGTAACGTTCACAAGCTTGCTTCAAAGTTGGTTAAGGCCTCAAAATCCTTTGATATGATAGTGTGTAGTTACTATTTTAAAAATGCAATAGAAGGCTTTTGCTCTGTTTTAAGACAATATCATTTGTAGGAGTGTTTTTTTTTTTTTAGCCATTGTGCTGAAGATGGATCCTCATGACTTTGTGATCCCCTTACTTTTACCATAGCACCACCAGCAGGTCAAAGTTTTAACTTATCAAGTAAAAATATCTCAATATCTTCTCGGAATAAAGATTTGTACAGAGGGGTTTGGGTTAGTGAAATGTTAGCATTTAGTTTAAAGCACCACTGTGTTTAAGTACAGCCTCACACAGCCTGTAGACTCTTAAAGCTTAAAACACTTCCAACAAAAAAATGAAGCAATCTGGATTTAAATATTATGGCAATTAAACATGTTTTTTTTTTTTTATCTTACGCTCTACAATGAAAACATTGCCTCATTCATAAAGGCTATGATGGGATTGTGTTTGTTTGTTTTTTAGCAGTTCTAACCTTCATGGAACTATTGCTGTGTAATGAATTGCTGATTTTCTAATTGAATGTGCACATATAAGAAAACTGGGGAAAGAGATAAACTGTATTAATGTGTAGTGCATCTGGTTTCATTGATTTCTTTTCCATCCATAAGCCCGAGTGACATTATTAAGAGTTCATGTCACTGGCTGTTCCCCAAACCTGTCTGCCTCTCATGTTACTTTGTGACTTCGATTCATAAAATTGCAGGAAATTACACCCGTGTGACAATTATGAGAAATGAGGGCGTCCTTGTGTAGAAAAGACATCATCCTAATTCACACTGCTCTCATTTGTTCTACGCCAGATAAAATCGTTCTGGTGCCAATAACACAGGAGCAATGGGATTTCAATAATTGAAAGAGCGAGAACATGGGGATAATACATCTCTCTCTCCCATAAAAACATTATACGTAACATAGAACAGTGGAGGTGTTATTCAGAAGGATTATTATGTAATTGAACCGCTGGTATTAGCTGGAAATAGTTTTTCTTTCTGTGTGTCATACTTTTTCCGTTCTTTCTTCCTCCCTGCCCCCGCACATCTCTTTTTCTGTCCCGCCCACACACTTAACCAGATTCGTGTTGTAAAAGATTTGCTCAGGTTTTGGCAAATTTCTTCTTTTGATTTCCAAAAAAAAGGAGAAGTCATGTTTTACTTTTAAAATATTTTCTTTCACATTCTGACCATGAAACAGATATTTTCTCTTATTTGAGAGAAAAAAAATACATCTGCCCCCGCCACTCTGTTGTTAACTTAAAAGAAATTCAAAAAAACCTGTACAAAGTGTCATAACCTTTTTTCTTTACTAACACGCCCATGTTTGCCTCTGCTTCATCAGTGGGTTGCATGCACAGAGTGTCCCATCTAATACTTATTATGCAGTTGTGGCTTTATCCTGGATGTGTTGTTTTTATGCATCCTCATACCCTCAATCATCAATACACCTGCATACATGAATAAACCGATTTTGCAGAATATAACCATGGAAACGAATTTAGACAGAAACCAGAGGTGAATAGGCCCAGGTGGTCAAATGCTTCAGCGTCCTTGTTTGCGTTGGTATTTTTTTTAAACATCATTTGTGTTTCTCTTAATCAGTGTGTGAACTCCACCTGAAAATCAATTACAATATTAATGTTCACATAAAGGTGAGGATTATTGTTGAGGTGAATGTCTGGCCTTCTCAGTTACAACCGTCAGTATCAGCCTGACCTTTTATAAAGTGGATTAATTCAGAATTACAATGCCCCAAGACACTTGCACCCACCTACACCATGCAGTTAAGGGTCGATAAAAGATCACTGTGCTAGATAATTAAAGTGTATCCAAGGAGACACGGCCATGCCCCCTACCACACACACATAGACACACATGTTGTAACCTCATGACATCTGACTTGTAGTCTTCTCTCCATTTTTCTTCTGTGTGTGGACAGTGTCTCAACTGTCCAGATTTGTCCCTCAGCTTGGCTGCCTGAGAAGCGTCATGAGCGCATGTTTTACGATAAAACACTGCTGCAAGCTGAGAGGAATTATTGAGCCTATGAATAATTTATGATATTCACACAAGGATATTAATGAGCGTTGTTGGGTCTCCTGCAGGAGCAGGGGAAGCTGAGCAGACGGCGTTGAGGAGAGTAAAAGCACGGGTCGAGTGGAGAAGTGAAAGAAGAAGGTAGAAACACCAGCCCAGCTATCCGCCTGCCTGCCTGCCTACCTGAGAGCGCTGTGTCATGGGGAAACAGAACAGCAAGCTGCGGCCCGAGGTCCTGAACGACCTGCGAGAAAACACAGAGTTCACCGACCACGAGCTCCAGGAGTGGTACCGCGGCTTCCTCAAGGACTGTCCCACCGGCCACCTGACTGTGGAGGAGTTCAAGAAGATCTATGCCAACTTTTTCCCCTACGGAGACGCCTCAAAGTTTGCTGAGCACGTCTTCCGGACCTTTGACACCAACGGTGATGCCACCATCGACTTCAGGGAGTTCATCATCGCCCTGAGCGTGACATCGCGCGGCGGGTTGGAGCAGAAGCTGCGCTGGGCCTTCAGCATGTACGACCTGGACGGGAATGGATACATCAGCCGGGCAGAGATGCTGGAGATAGTTCAGGTGGGGACATACTTTATGTTTCATTGATGTTTATGGATCAGCCTTATTCTGCATCTTCTGAGACGTAAATGTGACCTGATGAGGTTCTAGCAGTGCATCTGTAGCTGATATTATACAAAGATTAATCAAATTGTAGGAATGTAAATGTAAATGTTTTTGCCAGTTTTGCTTGATCTCAAGTTTACTTCTGATGGAGGAAAAATTAGCTTATTAGCACATTTTAAGACAAATCTGTATCCATAAGAAATGTAATTTATTTAAAACTAAAGACTAAAACTAAAAACTAACAAAAAAAAAAAGATTACTTGCTCTACAGATTTTAATTCCAAATAGGACAACTAACTATTACTTTCATCTATGAATCAGACGTTTATTGTCTACATTAATTGTGTGATCTATAAAATGTAAGAAAATAGAAAAAAAAAAAAAAAAATTTCTCAATCCTAAAGCGACATCTTTAAGTGTTTTGTCCGACCAACAGTCCAAAACCTAAAGCTATTCAGTTTACTATCACATAATACAAAATAAAAAAAACAGCAAATCCTCACAACTCAGCGGCTGGAACTGCAGCCTTTCTGATACCTTTGCTTGATAAATTGCTGAAACAATGAATCAATTTTCAGAATAGTTGCCAATTATGATTAATCCACCAATCAATTCAGAGCTTTAACTTTCTGTCTAGTGACTGTTTTCCATAAGATAATTTCACCTCACATCATGGATGCAGGCTGCCCTTTCTGTTTTTTCTTATCACTGTGGCTATATTTACTCTTCCAATATGGAGAGCTGAGCAGCCTGCAGGGCCATATCAATATTGGCTCAGTACGTTGTGTTTGTGGATACAAATGAATGTGAAAAAAAGAGGGGAAAACGGCAAAAGCATCAGTGCTTTTGTTTTTGGTGAATGCTTTCTGTTTTTCAGCAAAACCTCTTCCTCATCGCAGACCTTTACACGAGTTGTAGAAAATACAAATAGACACATCTGACACATGCTCAGAGTGACTTGCGTGATTGCGAGTGTAACAACACGATGAGCTTCAGTTGCCAGAGCACCATCATTACCAGGTAGCAACAGAAAACAGGTCAAAGCCTTCAGACAGAAGATGTAACAAATGTGTCAGGAGGGAGCAGTTATTTTCCACCTTTATTGCCTGAAAGCGTCACACAGACGACCCAAAAAAAAAAAAAAGAATATTGCGCAGAATGGCAATCGTTCTCACCCTTCTTTGTAGGCAATTTACAAGATGGTATCATCAGTGATGAAGATGCCTGAGGATGAATCAACCCCAGAGAAAAGGACAGATAAGATCTTCAGACAGATGGACATTGACAATGATGGTAAGGCTGCTGTTTTATTTTTTATGCGCTTATGCTTTTGTGAGGGGATATGATAAACAGTTATATATAAGCTTTAATAAGTGATGTAGTTGTAACAGTTTGTCAGCAGAAACAACTATAACACCCATTCTGAATGGAGGCTGGTGTATGAGCAGATAATGAATGACAATAGAGTTAATCAGTTATAATAATATAAAATATGTCTTCATAGGAGAAGTTATAAATGATTATTAGAAATCAATAAATTATTAATTAAATGTTTGTATACCACCTATGGAAGTTAAATAAGGGTATTTAAAGTAACGCGTTACCAAATATAGACATCATCAAAGAATAATTATGATTTAGATTTTTATTTCAAATAAATGGTGTATATGTGTGTATATATACAGTATATACAGTATGTAAAAAAAATGAAACAAGAATACCCAGTAAACTTTCAATAAATAACATGATTTAATATTTAATCAAAAGGACTCTTTAAAAAAAAAAAAAAAAAAACATGAAGAAAACCTTAAACATAAATATTCCAATGTTTTACAATGTTTTACCCCAGTGTTGTCCACCATACAACAAACAAAACAAATCAAAAAACTTACTATGTCAGTTCTCCTCTCCGATCCTCCATCTCATCTCATTCAATATGTTGTTTTAAAAAAAACTGTACTGTAACTTTGTTTTTTGTTTTTTGAAATATAACAGTCTTTGACATTATACATTTACCACCACAGAACAGTTTGGAGAGTAACAGAAAATATAGAAGATGGACAACAGAGAGAGAAAGACAGAGACATAGGATGTCATATGACAACGTGACTTAACATGACTCACCAGATAATTAACAGCCTTTTGCATCTCATTCGGCTGAGCCACCTCAGCGTCAGTGGTTTGACATTTAGTGTGAAAAGGTGATGCTGCAGCCTTGTGATGTGTACTTAAGCCTTTCTCAAGTCTCACTGTTCAGACTGTTTTTGACATGTCACATCTCTGTAAGATATTTAGATCTATTCATGACGTTGGGCAGCTCAGTTTTTTTTAGTAGATTAATCAAAATGTAACCAAATGATTTGCTCCCAGCATTGTCACATGTATTGCTTACTAGTACTTGGTAAGACACACTGGGTAAAAAATACTACAAATAGTGCAAGGATGCATTCTGTAAGCGATAGCTAAATGATATCAACGTAATAAATATGTCATTAAATACTTTTGCAGGGTCTTCATAGATAATAATATCCCTTCCATTCATTCTACATTTAAATATGTTGCTGCCAAGTAATGTATAGTTGTCCGCTGTTTAGACAAGAATCTCCAAAACGTAAATATTTTTAAATAAATTAGATTTGAATATTAAAATGTTATTCACGCTTTATTTTATTATATATTTATTTTTGATGAATAATTTTTACTGTAAATTCATTCATATTTATTGAGTTATTATGACAGACTCCTTGTATGTGGCCAGTACCAATTAATAATAATAATTTTAATAATTTTTCTTTAGAAATTACTTACTAAAAAGAAGTACGGTCATTTTCACACCCTTACAAACAATATACTGTGTTGCCATCAGTAATATGGATACATAAAATACAACACCAAAATTGTAATGTTGCCCATTCCTACTTTTTGTAAAAAATCAATGCTGTTAATCAGTGCACCTCAAGATTTCCTGAAGTACATTAAAAATAGCTCAACTGCTGGTTGATTTGACTTGACAGCTATGAATGTCATAGAAATCAATGCAATCAATGAAAGTTCATTGTAATTTATTTAAAAGATGGGGTGTACTTTGCCTGCTCTGTTATCTGGGGCAGCAGTGAATATATTATAGGCACATAAGCTAAAAAAAAAAAAAACCCATCAGAAGCTTTTCTTCTGGTTTTAGTCGGTGATTGCTGCATGACTCATCCGCCCATCACACGCTCCACTGCTGGTGACTGAATGTTTTTTTGTTGTCTCTGCTTCACAGGTAGATTGTCTTTGGAGGAGTTCATTAAAGGTGCCAAGAGCGACCCGTCCATCGTCAGACTGCTGCAGTCGGATCAGGGAGCCTCTCGTCAGTTCTGAGGAGGACAGAGACAATAACAGACACACACACACACTCTCTAAAACACAATCACAAACCCGCATCCATCAGTCGGTCATCACAACGCCCTCACCAGACAATCCTTTCCTTTTAAAAACACTCCTTGTCTTATTGTTTACATTAATGAATATTCCTCTTTTGTCAATGTGGCTCCTTTTTCTGTGGACTGACAAGCTTTCAGTTGAGGTATTTTGTGTATACGCTTTTCCAAAGCTCTCTTGCCTTGAAATGGTTTTTACCTGTTGTCCTTAAGTGAAGTGCCATATCATATATTTATACTGTCTTGATTATATGCTCGCAAGTATTATGAATCCCATTATGTTACACTAAGAGGAAACTAATTAAATCACTTATAATTTCAACTTTAACTGTGTTGAAAGGCGGCTTGTTGTTGTTCAGGACTGTAACTTGACAAGTTGCTCTTCTGAACAAGCCCTATAAGCCTTTGGTATTGCATGCGCTCGGTGATATGAGTTTTCTGATATTGTAACAGTTTACGTGAATAAGGAGGCTGTGATTGTTTTGAATTCCTTTTTATTTTTGTAACAAAAATGTTGTTTTCACACAATGAAATAAAGTCGTGTAAGAAAAATCTACACAAGAAGTCCCACAGAATCCCCTTGTCCTGGAAAGAAATGATGCAAACCAACCAAGATGCTCACTTACTGGTTTAAAAAGAGAAAGAAAAATATATATAGTCACATTAGGTTGGACATTGAAGTGTTACTTTGACAAGTCCACATTTAAAAATAGGTTCTTGAGGGTGGCTGAAGAGGGGAGAGGGGAACAATGCTTGAAATTGAATGAACGACTGAAATGCCACATTCAGAACCTCCTCCCTCCTCTCCTTGGCTGGCGGCCGTATAAATAGGCAACGTTCAGCAGGTATGTGACAGAGTTCACTCCAGGGACACGACACACGCCCCCCCTCCCCTCCCCTCCCTCCTGTACACGTGTGATTGACAAAGATGTGAGAAACTGCAGGTGTCTCTGTGTCTTTTCTGAAATATTTCAGTAACTGGGCGACCGGGCCTCCCATTCGTCCACAGGAGAGGGGAGGCGCGTCGCGCAGGACCAGACCAGATCCAACTAGCCAGCCTGGATCAGATCCCGCCATGTTTGGGCTCATAACTCATCTTTATCATAATCATCATCCAGGTCTACATCACTGAGGTCGTAGTCCTCCTCCACAGGAAGCTGCAGTTGACAAGGAGTATAAAATAAAGTTAGCAAAGTTGGGGATAAGCATCAAAACGTTCACTGCATTCATTTATAGATCACAAATGCCAAATGTGTGAAGCTTTAATAAAAATAAACAATATTTTTGCAAGACTGTTTTGCCTGTAAGAAATGAAAACGGCACTCTTAAATTCAGACAAATAACTACAGACTATGGACTTTTCAAAAGAAACATATGGATTATTTTTTTGGTAGCAGTACCAACTGCCATATTACATAACGGTGTTTCTTGATATATGCTTCTGTGTGCATGCTTGCAACCAGGAGCATTTAGAGGTTTATTGTATTAAGTCGAGCAGACTCAGTACACATTGGTACAGGGTGTCAAGACACCGGAGTCATTTCCCGAACCGTCAACAATCTGGCTGTTGGATTTCTGTCATAAATTTTAGTCGGCTGTCTTGACTGAGATTGTGTTATGATAGAAATAAAACTGAACTTTACTGCAGAACAGGCAGACGTTATACACTATGACTTTTAATGGCTATGACTTTGTTTTATGACATTATAATGACTTTTTTTTTTTTTTTATGGCATACTATACTATCGCATTTATTTTATGGCATTTTTTTTTATGACATACCGTAGCCTACAATGACCTTTTTTTTTTATGAAGTCTAACTTCTCAGCCATCTGCAGATCCATTTTTTTTTTTGTCTTCTTCCTTTACGTTCATTGTACAATTTTACGAAATGCTTTCTTTTTTCCTTCTTTTTGTCAACATTGTTGACGATGAGGTCATCCTGTTTGAATAAACTTTAGTGGAGTTCTCAAGACATATTGTCAAGATTGATCCGTAGAACATGAGCTGGGTTTTGGCTGTGCAGAAAGAGAGTAAAGCGTTCAGTGTCTGCTCAGCACCGTTTAGATGAAGGCCTGAACCTGTTATCAGTACTGAAATCTCTGACCATAATGAGAGCACTGTGATGCTCCCACTCACCTGTCCATCTTTCCCGTCCCAGGGTTCAGCAGTGTGAATCTTGGGCATCGTCCCACTTCCCAATGTGGCAGTTGAGCCACGGCCCACAGAAAGCTCCCTGAAGGGAAGATGAACGACATCATTCAGCTTTCTCTGAAGTGTGTTTTTGTTTTTATTCTTGTAATGGTGATAAAAATTTTTTTTTTTTTTTTAAATCCCTACCTGAGGAACTCATGAATGCCAGTCTCACTGAAGGAGCCCCTGAGCAGAGCAAATTTCATCTTGCGTGAGTTGATGGCGGCCATGGCAGGGTAGCCAAATCCACCAATACCCAGAGAAGCCTCCAGCTCCATCTGAACTCCAGCCTCAGTCCACAGCCAGCTGACAAAGGGAGAGGAGACTATTAGTCACAGTCGTAATTAGTCAGTTGTATAATAATCCATGACTGGTCTCTCATCCTTACCCCCAATTCTTCTTCTTGTACTTTTCAGCCATCTTCATCATCACCTCCAGGTAGCCATTTCTACCTGCCGCACCTGTGGAAATACAAATACAGTGGCTGGTGAGTCATTTAAGAATTATATATTAATGCATATAACTTTGGTGCGAGAAATGTCCCCACATTACACGAGTGTTTTCAGCAGTTCTGCTGCTTTGGATAAATATATCGAATTATACAATATATCAATTCAAATAGGATGAGCTTCTCAAAACAAAACATATATTTTCCAGTGAAGTATAATCATCTTAAAAGATAGCAAAGGTTTTTTTAATTTAGTGTTCTTTAGAGTTAGAATCTCAAAGACCTCTGTTGGGTTCTCGTTGGCGCCACCTGTGGCGATACGTGGTAATTGCAGGTGTATTTTTTGGATCTCACTTTCACTTGTTTGTGAAGCGTCATCACTCTTTTTTGTTTGCTTCCTCGGCCATAGTAACCATTTAACTCGCTAGCAGAGACCAGAAAAAAGCAGTACGCCGCTTCACAAACAAGTGAGTTGAAGAGCGAGTTTGTAGCGTTAGCTCCTCCTACGCTCTGTGGCGGACCAACTACTGCTGGGTGATGGAAAAAGTTCACCAACTGTGCTGCTTGTGATTTTCCCCTGGAATATCACCACGGACACATTCATCAGTGGGCCATAGGCTAAATCATCATTGTGTTACCTCATTCGGCGATAGTGACTTAGCATACAGACATTTATTCAAATAAAACTCCTCGAGATTACTACTTTACAGTTACATTTCTGAACTGTTGAACATGTTGAGAGTCGGAGGTGTGTCTGGTCTCACCTGTGTCCAGGATGTGAGGCAGGACACCAATTACACACAACTGACTGTCCTCACAGGTCTTCTTCAGTGTGTCTTCATTGAGGATCTGAGACAAACATTTACACACACACAGATTTTATGTTTTGTAAATTCACATCATTTCATACACAGACAAATATCATTAAAGGTCAACAAGTGTTTAACTGTGATCCATGAGATTGTTTTCCCCCCCTTTTGAGTCTAATTTTAGTAACAAGTGTGTTATTGTACACCTTTTCAGATGTTTGGATTTTGTGTTGATTTAATCTGAATTTCCTTTTGTTTGTCTGGTCTGATAGGGTAGCTGTCACTGCTCATGCTCAAACAGCCAATGTTTAATTGTTATCAAACTGATTATAAATTGAATCGCTGTTATGTTCCGCAACATAGCGGCCAAATATAAATACTTTTTTTTTTTTTTTTTTTAATTATATATATATAAAAAATATATATTTATATAAAATTTAAAAAATGTATATAAAGAAGGTAAGTTTAAGATAACAAAAATCATCATCTTCAGATGCTTACCTTTAGCCTTTCTGGCACAGTTTTGTGTATTTAGTCTAATAAAAGCACTATAAACGTTCATACATAAATGTCTGATGCAAATACACAAGTGTACTGACCTCCAGCAGTTCAGGAGGAGCAGCGTGGTCAGAGAACATATCCAAAGCCCTCGCGATGATGTCACCGCGGGAGCGACCTCCCTGGTAGTCTTCGGGCTCCTCGCCTTTACGGAAAACCTTGATAGTGGGGAATCCACGGATCTACACACACACACAAAACATATATATTGTCTCAGTTCTGAGAATAATCTCCTGTGATTCAGTTGAATATTGATATTTCATTAGAGATTCAGTGTAGGAAAGATATTCTTTGATTATTCTATATAATAGGATGTTGCAATGAATGCTTTTTTTTCAGCAGCTGTAGCAGCATTACATGGAGGAAGAAATATAAAAATTTAAAGAAACAATAACATTAATAAAACTTTGCCATTTTTTTAGTTTTTTCCTCAGGACAGATTTAATTAGTATGTTCTGACTTACTCCATACTAACGACATAGTTTCATGGCTTTGTTCGGACAGTAACAGACGTATTCTACTAAAAGGCTGCAGGGACTTTTGTTTAATGTCAATGGCTATTTAAATACGCAGCTGTGGCCCAAATTTCCTGTATCCGATTGTGCAGTGAGCGGAGGAAGTTCTCCCTTTTGTTTTGCGTTTACTCGTACAATACTTTGTATCAGACTTTTTGCACCAATGCACTACAGTATCTCATCGATTCTTACTCACCCCGTAGCGGCTGGACACAGCCTGGTGTACAGTAGCATCCAGAGCTCCGAGGCGAACTTTGCCCTTGGTCTGCTCATTGACAGCTGAGGCGGCAGCTGCCCACTCAGGCTCCAGGCTGTGGACAACAGAAGAGAGCTGGTTAAGAAAACAAACAGACTATAAATTACTTCCTTTATTGCAGAGTAAATAAATCAAAATTAGATGAGTGCATTGTTTGCCTGATAAATCTCTGCGTCTGAAATACTGACTTCAAATGAAGAAATTGTTGCAAACTAGATTCACATTTGGGAAATAAACAGTATTAACAGTTTTAATAGGGATTACTGTTTACTGAATAATGGTACCAAGGAGTGGTTTCAGTCTGGTCTGTGGATTATCCAGATTTACTGGGACATTGTATCCAAAAAGAAACACTGTTTAGTCTTTCAAACAGCGCTTTTTTTGTGCTTCGAGCAACACAAACAAAAAATTACAACAATCTGTTGTTTGTGGCGGCAGAAATCTCACAGACGGGTATCTCGTCTCTCTTGTACTGGTGAGTGGGGGTTTCACTGTTTCCTACAGCTGGGGATGGACTGTGCGAGGCACCAAACTCACCTTTTACAGTGTCCACACCAGGGGGCGAAGAACTCCACCATCCACATCTCATCCCCCTGCAGCACCATCTTGTCAAAGTTGTCATCAGTGAGCTCGACCACATCCTGCTTACTGCCACCCCCACTCTGCTGGAAGGCAGTGGACGGTCACTTATCAACTTTCACTGAAGTGTTTGATTTTTCCAAGTTTCAGATAAATAGTCTGCAAAAAAATAAATAAATAAACTGCACGTCTTCCCTACTGGATCTTACCTGTTTGTTGTAGCCGGAGCCGCCAGACTTGCCGCTCAGCCTCTCTTTCACCAGAGTGTTCAAAGACTTCATGGCTCCATCCACGATGGCTTGGCTACTGCGTCCACCTGGAGGGTGAAGGGGATGCAGAGCTCAGTCATTGCAACCAAAAACTAATTATGGAACCTTAAAGTCTTCCTCACAATAATAATAATAACAACAACAACAACAACAGTAACAGTCAGAAAGTGTCCAAAGTGCGAGTGTGTTGCCTCTCCGACACCTACGTCACCTTTTCTCTGAAGCGATGGAAATGATTATATTAACTTTTCGGGATTTATATTTGCAGAACAGCATTTAAGATTTCCAATTATTCAGCAACAGAAGCCATTTGTTTGCCGCTGTGGTTTTGTCTGTACCTTGGTAGTCCTCCGGCTTGTTCTTATTGGCACCAAAGACCTTGATGGTGGGGAAACCTTTGACGCCAAACTGGCCTCCGAGTGACTTGTGCTGGTCTGCATCTACAGCGCCAATCTTGACAATACCCTGAAGGATTTCAGAACAGACAGGTTGCAGTGTGCAGACTCAACTTTTAATTACAGCCTGTTATTCATTTTTCTTCATGGAACATCTTTTTTCACAAATTTGCAAGTCAATAGACAATTGCAACAATTACTTATGTATGCAGGATTTGTCCACACAAACAATATTGTTTAGATAAGTAACATTAGGAGGTGATAATTATGTGCGGAAAAGCACATTCCATGAAATAAACAATGAATAATATTAACATTGTTCCAGATAATAATAACAACACTCACTAATATTTGACTACAGTCCCATATCTGCCCACGTCTCACGCCTGCCGTTATTCTCACTGTTGAAACTTGTAAAACTTGTAGGTGGAACAAAGCTGTGAGCTTTGTAATCGTGATATAGCGTCGGTGTTGTTTTTCTGGTCCTTCGTTTTAGTCTTATTTTTTGTTTTTTAGCTGAGTGAAAAGAACAATGAATAGAGCAGCGGTCCCAACCTTTGTGCACCACGGACCGGTTTCATGCAAGACCGGTGGGGGCAGGCATAACAAAACACACAATAAAGTGCAAAACATATAATTTAATTACTACACATATATATATGTAAATAATGTAAATGTAATTATTACATTTTATATTATGCACTTTATTTATATTATTATTAGATTGTAATATGTATGATATAATGCATAAAAATGTTTACAATAAATATTATCAACACAAAATAAAAAAAAAACGTTTTATTCTTTCTGTGCGGCCCGGTACCAAATGATCCACGGCCCGGTGCTGGTCCGCGGCCCGGTGGTTGGGTACCGCTGCTCTAGAGTACCGTACCGCTGCTCTACTAGGGTACCGCTGCTCTACTAGGGTACCGCTG
>CALSCE010010644.1:7107263-7148794 GCA_943593645.1 Bovichtus variegatus
TATTGCTCTACTACAACTGTGTAATTACAGATTTGAGCCGAAGAGGAACTACCAGCTCTGCATACCACTCTCCACAGTCCTTTCAGATCATAAGGTTAATGTTTGTTTCTGTGAGGAGGAGCAATTACACACAGATGACTCACACACACACACACACATACACACCACTGAAGCCCATATTAAAACCATGGTCAATGTGTCACTACTTGGGCTGATCCGAGGACACTTGTTGCCACTGGAATAATGGCCACCAAAGTTATATGTACTCACCAGGGAGCGTAGAACTCAACCAGCCACAGACTGTCACTCTGGATCACCTCCCTGTTGAAGTTGGAGGGGGTGAGCTCCACAACATCATCACTCGCTGAGTAAAAGGCTTGGGCAGACAGGACCAGGGAGCAGCCCAGCACTCCTGCAGGAGAGGACACAAAAAGCTTCAACAATGTGTGCTCAAACGTGTTCAATAGAATAGTCAGAGTAGCTCAAGTGAGCACTGAAATGACAATGTTGAGCTATCTAACTACAGTTTATACGCATAGTTATGCAAGAGCAAGTGGAATTGACGTTTATTTATTCATTGATCCAACGATAACGCGGGGCCTGGCACTGTTGTGTGCCCCTTAACTTAGCTACTCGAGCTAACCACAGTAGCGAAAGACACTGTCAAGTACACGTAACATTAACGCTTAGACAAACATGACATTTTATAGGAGTAAAGAAACGCTGTCGCTGTTGTCACTCACCAAGTAAAAGCGGTCTCATGGTTTATAGCTGCTCTCTGACCGGCTCCTCTGTTAGCAACGCTGTAAGACTGCTGCCGCTGCGTCGCCCAGGGAAAGTAGATCGGAAAAGCTCACCGTGGCCCACGCTGATTGGCTCAGTGGCCGCGACGCTGCGCCTCAGCCAATCAGCGTGCGCCGTGTAGTTTAGAGCACCACGGGTAAGCTGAAGACAAGTGGAGGAGAAAGAAGGCAGCGTGTAACTGCATCAAGTGGAGAGGCAATAAATGTAACAAGGATGTACCTCCTTTTTATTATGCAAGAGTGCATCATGTTTATGTACAATAGACAGTTAAGTTACAATGTAGGCCTATTACACATAGTGTCACTCAGAGTGATTTGTGTCTTTCTAACTAAATAAAACATAAAGTAGGCTACTAAAAGCTACTGTTGGGTGATCATTATTTTCATTGGCAGTGGTGGAAGAAGTAGTCAAATACATTGCTTGGGTAAAAGCAGCAATACCAACAATATATAATTATAAGTACTCCATCAAATGTTAAAGCACTCAAATTTGACATCAGAAGTAGGTAGACAGACAGACAGATAGATCATAAATCAACATCATACAAACAAATGAGGTAGGTAAGAACCAAAACACAAGGCAGGGAGTATTGGCAGTGAAATATATGTAAAGTATCAGAAGTAAAAGTAGTCATTGAGAATAGCCCTTGTCAGTGTGGAGTGTAATATTATAACTGATGCAATAATGTGTAATCATTTTTTTTTTTTATGTCGTAGTTGAAGAGGAGATGATTAACGCCATGATATATTTTTGGGAAGTTTAATTTTGAACAAGGCATCATATTAGATAAACTCATCATTTGAATCTGCAAATTAACTTCAGCAGTTGAAAAATTGCAGTGGAGCAAAATGTACAATAATTACATCGTAATGGTAGTGGAGTAGAAGTATAGAGTAGTAACTAAGCACAAGTACCTCAAACTTGTACTTGTACTTGTATTTGAAAATAATTTAATCAGAAGCCGCTGTGCACTGATACATTTGACACGTCGCCTACAGCAGAATGTGCAACACATGTCCTTGGAAGAATATTTACTTAATACTTAATGTGAACAGAATTGAAATTTCTCAAGTTTCATAAAGTCACTCTAATATAAAAAAACATAAATAAATAAAGGCTGAACTTGATGCTCTTCCATTTATATTATTGTAAGACAGTTAAAACACTATAAAAGCAGTAAATTGACTCCACTGTATCGCAGGTTTTACTTTGGTTGTTTTTGGCTTTAAGCTTTTACAGTCGTACTGTTTACAGTAGTCTATAAGCGAACCACTGTTTTTTTAATTTATTTTTTTATCGCTTATTAATGGATTCCTATGGTCAATGGTTTGCACCATTGTTTGCGAGCAGAAAAATAAAAATAATTTAGGCTCCTGCATTATGAAGGTGGCGTCACTAGGTGGAGACACACAACACGGAAAAGTACTGTTATGGTCCGTCTGACTGCAAATGAATAATTCAGTGTACACTACTGCAGAACTGGTCAGATAAACTCAGACTTCAAGTTGTTAGACATCTTATTTTGCAGATTTCTTTTTGAAAGTAGCCTCAGAAAACCCAATAGATTCATGTAGGTTAATGCTCCCACTGCTGGCACAAGTACTTGTAATCCCCAACCAAACCAACAATGACAACAACAACAATAATAATTATTATTATTATTGTTGTTATTATTATCATTTTTAAATATTTTTTTTAAATATTTTTAAAAATCTTTTTTAAATTATTATTTTTTAAAATAATTTGTATTATCAATTATAACAACATTATAGTTAACATTATATTATGTACAATATAATATTTATTAAGACCATATTCTCTCTCAGATTAATTTACCCTAAATCTTTATTTTCGGGGTTATTTGGTGATAGCCTATAATACATTCAAAATGGATGATGGATAATGCGTCTCGGTCCGTGGTATGAAATAAACATGTTATATGTTGCTAATGTGGTAAAAGAAAAGCATGATTTAGGTTTCGAGTGTGCTGCCTGTTAATCGATAACCTTCGACTAATAGTTGTTGTTCGAGCCGCCACGGAAACCCGGCGGAGTGCGTGTCACTGATTTCCCTGTTTGCTACTTCACAATTCATTACATGCAGCGGAGATGTATGATGTGCTGCGCCTGGCTGCACTGCGCTGCGTCAACACATCCAGACACGGAGAGAGCGCGACCGGAAGACACGGAGAGCCTTAAAAATAAAAGCACGGGCCGCGCTACTTTTTATTGTTATTTTAACCATCTGATTTACAGGGCCTGAAATACTTTTAGTTTAATCTCATTGTTCCCTCCCTTTAGTTATTTTGAGTGAAATAGCTTAATCTTTGGACAATATTTAGATTATTTTGCCACTATGATTGAATGAGCCCATGTAGATTTTAACCTTTGATATAAGTTATTTCATTGATATTAATTTATTATCATTATTCGGTTCGTTTAAGTGATGGATATTGTTATTTTGCCCTTTGACAACAGTACAATTCAGACAACTCAATGTTTTTAAGGTTGTGCTTATGTTTTTTATGTAATCTAATTAATCACCGACACAAGTGCGTAAGTGTGTAAGCAGCAAACATATAACTAGAATACACACTAAAGATGAAAGATTGGCAGCTTGGTCAGAGCACATCTGCTAAGTATTAACACAGGTTGGACATGAACTGATAATGAACTGCACGATCATCTGGATTTACAAAACAAAATGGAATGTTTGGTGGTGTCGCAAAAAAAAAAAGAAAAAAAAAAGGATTTTATTTGAAAGTTTTCACCGGAAGTCTTGTGGTTTGATTGTGGGCTCACTTGACGTTACGCGCACTTCGATGCCAACTTTCTCAGAGCACAGTCGTACTGTTCACTGTCAAACACGGCTGTGTTGAGCTGACAACACTTCAGCTGCAGTTACCTCTGAGCAAATATTATTTTTTCTTCAACTGAAACACGGAGATTAGAAGATTTTGGAGGTTTTACGCGCAGCGCCAGGGCTTCTGGTGACTTGTGTTTTACTTTGACAGATCTCAATCTCGATCACCTGGCTTGTTTTGTGGCGGACTTGTTGTCAACATAATGTGGGGGATCCAGAGGACGCGCTATGCAGACAGCAAAGGTTCTGAAGCCAGTGAAGAGACTGAGATTGTTGTCAACATCGGCGGGGTGAAACAGGTGTTGTATGGGGACGTGTTGAATCGCTACCCGGACACGCGGCTGGCAGAACTGGTGGACTGTTCACTTAAGTCTTCAGAAGAAATATCATCACTATGTGACGACTACGACCCGGACACCGGAGAATTTTATTTTGACAGAGACCCCGAGGCATTTAAGTGTATAATTGAGCTGTATTGTTATGGAGAGATTCACATAAAACGAGGCATCTGTCCAATTTGTTTTATGAAGGAAATGGAGTTCTGGAAGATCGACTCTGATTTTCTGGACGACTGTTGCAAATGCCACCTGAACGAGGTCGAGGATGAACTTGCAGAGATCGCAGAGAAAGTGAGAACTATCCTGGTGGACCGAGAAGGAGACCCGTCTGCGGCAGGCTGGCAGCGCTTCCAGATGTGCCTCTGGAGGATGATGGAGAAGCCGGACTCCTCGCTGCCCGCGCACGTAATCGCTATAGTTTCTTTCATCTTCATCCTCGTCTCCTCCGTGGTGATGTGTGTCGGGACCATCCCCGACCTGCAGGTGAAGGACTCGGAGGGTAACCTCACGGAGAACCCAACTCTGGAGGTCATCGAGACGGTGTGCATCGGCTGGTTCACTATTGAATACATCCTGCGCCTGATCTCCTCCCCAAACAAAATTAAATTTGTCCTGGCTTTCATGAACATCATCGACTTCATGGCGATCATGCCCTTCTTCGTGGTGCTGATTCTGACCTCCTTCGGCACAGGAGTGATGGAGCTCGCTAACGTGCAGCAGGCGGTGCAGGCTTTACGCATAATGCGCATTGCGCGCATTTTCAAGCTGGCACGACATTCCTCTGGACTCCAGACTCTCACATCTGCCCTGAAAAGCAGCTTCAAAGAGCTGGGGCTGCTTCTCATGTATATGGGCGTGGGGGTCTTCCTTTTCTCCGCACTGGGCTACACCATGGAGCAGAACCACCCGGAGACGTTGTTCACCAGCATCCCGCAGTCGTTCTGGTGGGCTGTGATCACCATGACCACGGTGGGCTATGGAGACGTCTACCCCAAGACCACTTTAGGTCGGTGTAACGCGGCTATCAGCTTTCTGTGCGGGGTGATCGCCATAGCTCTGCCTATACACCCCATCATCAACAATTTCGTCTTGTTCTACAACAAGCAACAGGTGCTGGAGACTGCTGCCAAGCATGAGATTGAACTGATGGCCCTGCGCTCCGGCGATGACGAGTTGGAGGCCGCATCCGGCACCCATAAACATGTTTGCGGCGCAGAGGTGTGGGATAACGCCATGCGCTCCTGTCACAGCGACACATACATCCCCTTACTGAAGGATCCCAGGGGAGGGGCGGGGATCCAGACCCCCAGCATGGACACAAGCTTTGAGAGCACCGCCGAGGCCACTGAATATTTCATCTCGTAAACACTGAAGACTCCGCTCCATCTGAAGAGACTCTGCTTTGACTCTGCAACAAAAGATCCAATAAATACGAATCATTTGTGACTTGTTCAAACTTAACCCGCACAATGCAGGGTCAATGCTACCACGAAGACTGGAGACATGATTGTAAATAGGCTCGTAGAAATAATAGGGCCGCGGTAGTGCTCTTGAAGGATCGTTAATGCATTTGAGGAATCACGCCTATTAAAGGGACATAAGTGTGAGATATTGACTTGATGAGTTGTGTCTTTGCGCAGTGACTCCCTGTAGACTGGGGGGGGGGGGGGGTTCTGTTTGAACAGCCAGTAGACTCAATCCCCCATGTAGGCTTCTTATATAACAACCCCCATCCCCAATCCTCACACTCATACTGTAGACCGCACTGTAGCCTATTCCTCTGTACAGATACAGTATATATCACAATGAATGTTTTTTTTTTTTTTTTTTTTTTTTATAATAAAGATTGTCAGCTCCTCCAGGAGAAAAGAGAAATGTAGTCATCCCATGATGTAATTATGGAGGGTGTTCAGGCGTGACAACAAAACAAAAGGAAAACCTGTTGTCATTTAATAGTGATAGAGACTTATAACGCCATCATTTCCAATGAGGTCACAATACAGACACACTAATGGTAGAGGCTAGGTGCTGGGTATGGTCGAGAATATAAAAGCAACGTATCAGGGCAGTTTGTTTCTGTGTCTGCTGGTGATCCGCAGTGTCATTTCTGTAACTGACATTGCATTACTGTGAGGTAATATCACAGATATAAAACCCATCTGCTGTGCAGGAATGATAAAAGCAGTGACTGTGTCAAGCTGCAGCTCCAGATCGGATCATGTAATAAACACCGGGACCTCAGAAGCTTCCTTGGCTGCAGGGCATGGAACATGTCACCACAGCCGTCACCACTCCGCTCCTCCACGGAGGTCCAGTGGAATAATTGACCACCAAGTTTGTGGGCGAGGGGAAGGAGCAACAGGCTGGAGGTGAAAGAGAAAGTAATTAATATGGTTCAATTATTAAACTTCAACATTAGTTTTTCAGAGTGCAGGCTAGCGAGTGGAAAAGAAGGGGTTTCTAACGAGAATATAAATTAAAAAAAAAAATCCTAATGAGGACTTCTTTCCCGCAATAATTCATCAAATTATCATGCATTATCAGGCCAGCAGGTTATGAACATAAACAGAAGGTGTACGAGTATCGAATGGCAGCGTCTGTCTGTAAAACTTGTCCTAATGCATTACGGCTCTTAGTTTGATGAAACTTGAAAGGATGTTGTGTATTCCCACTGTGTCCTAGTTTTAAAAAAATGCACTCTAAATTGGCCTAATGCGCACTATATTTAAAGGTTAAAGTTTCACAGTTTGAAAGGTCTCAACTCCTACACCATTAGTCTGAGTGACACGAAACTCTTTGCGCGAATAGAACAATTCTTAGAATCCACATTAGCTCCACAGTAGGAGAGCTGTAATTACAATTTGACATATTTAATTCAAACATCATGTCTCACATGTCAGTGGTTTGATTCTGTTGCAACCTGGTGGGATGATTTATGTCAAGACTGTGTTCCTTTACTCTATCTTTTTTTGTGAAACCTTATGAAATGAGCATGCCTTGAATGTAAATACATGCCTTGTGCATGCATTTTTTTCCAACCAAAAATGGGGCCTATGAAGAAGAAGGTAATGAGGGCATTGGCAGCCGGTAGCCTGGGAGTGGAATGGTGCAGTAAAAGAAAGTTTGGGTGGTTGATGGGTAGATATATGTGCCCTCAACTCTTATGTGGGTCAACTTTCAGCGGGCATGTATGTTATATATTCATATGTAACCGAAGTCTTTCTTTAGATTGAAACTTTTCCCTCCCCTCACCAGTGGTTCTCATCCTTTGTTATCTGAAGTTCCTCCACAGCCCACATGAACTGAACTTCAGCAACACCACTCATCATACTTGATTTGGATTTCAAACTGGTTGTTATTTCACTCTTTATTTTATGAAAGTGGATATTAGTACAAATTCTAATATTTTTTTGGTTTTGGTTTTGGTCAGTCCGGTCAAGTTTGCATACGTAGGCCTACTTTTAGTTAATTATTTGCTTTTCTGTTACTTTCAGCTAACATTTGAAAATGTTAATCCATTTTTTGCTATAACTGTTGAGACTTCTTGCTCGCTGTGTAGTTTTTGTTGCACTCTAATTCGCAACAGTGTTCAGGTTTTAATATGTAACTGTGAAAGTACCCCTGTTTGGGAATCCTTGCTGTAGAGTAAATGTTGCATAAACTTAACTGTAACCCTCACGCCAACCTCAGAAAAATACATTTTCCTAAATATCTTGAAAAGGTTAAAAGGTTTGGGGTTTTTTTGTCGCAGAAGACAAGTGTAGCGAAGGAATCTTCACAATATTTTATGTTGGACTTGAAAAGATGTTTTGTTGGTTTAGGTATGTTCAAAAAAACTTCAGCTTGTTTGGACTAAATGAGGACCTGAAAGTAAAAGTCAAACAAAAATAAAAAATGAAGTGTGATTACTACATCAACAGACACATTTTAAAAGAATGAAGAAGAGTGACAAATCTTACTGCTGCCTTGCTGACAGAGTGCCTGCACTCTGCATCAATCATTGCGACAAGATGGCAGTTTGTTTGGAAGGCGCTGATTCAGTATTCGCTCTTCGGTGATGCTTTCGAATGAGCTCCAGTCTAAGTTATGCAGCCTTAAATAAAGATCACGAAGGAGGTCAGGAAGGACTCTGCAGCGCGTCCACCCACTCATGTCCTATACAGGACTCTGCTATCTCTCCAGGCCAGCAGCAGGTCCACACATGTCAAAGCCTGGGAGAAAGGCCTTTGTGCACGCTGACAGGCGGAGCTGGAACGTCAAAGGCGTGCATTGTGTAACGGAACAATGTTCCTCCAGCAGAAGCACATGCAAATACACATGCGACTTCAGGTTCAAATTTAGACCTACGAGCGAACACTGGCGTGTACAAACATCCCCCCTCTTATCCACCGCCTACCTAGAAGTGCACACAAATAATTGCACACACACACACACACTTCTTCACCCATATACCCACGGCCATGTGTGATCTACTCTGCAGTGACCTGCTGTGATCTGCTGGCTAATCACCAATTTTTACACCCACATGTTGGTCATCTGTGGCATTCAGTGGGTGGGTAAGATGAGAGGTATTCCTGGGCATTTACTCAAAATTGTGCTCATTATCCCATCGCTAAAATAGTCATAATTATTGTGAGAATTGTGGTTTTTGCTACTAAATAAATTGTTTTCTTTTTGTGTGGGGGGGGGGGGGATTTTCAAGTTTTTCCTATTTTACAATGTTTACTTGACTCACACGCCTTTGAATTAAAAGATGTCTGATGCATGTGCATGTGCAATACATTGTCTAACAATTGTCTAAATCCTCTGAACAGCCTTAAAGGATCACACTCTGTGTAGGTGTGTGTTTGAGGAAAGTTCTGGTGATGGAATCACTTTTCCATTTTTATTTCTAATAGTGTTTACATTATCTCGCTTTTGTTCAACAACAAAGCCAAGGTGCAGTGAGGTGGAGGAGAATAATTAACAAGGCAAAGTCTATAGCGTGCTGTATTTGTTTCAACATCACACTTCAATATTCTATTAAATCTAGTGTTAAATTATGGATCAAGCGTGTAGGATGCTGTAAATAAACACGGTATGACCATCTGCCTGAATCCCTTACACACTTTGTACAATACAGTAAATGAACCAGCAACATCCCTTTAGATGCACTTAGAAATGTGTGTGCCATCAAAAGGGTTTTAGGTCATCAAAGTCTTTCCCGAAACTCACGTGTCCCATCCAGCTGACTCCAAGCGCCGATTGTTTTCGGGTGACATACTGTGATATTGGTATTCAGTTACACCCAGCTATTTTGATGACAGCACGGACACACAGAGACCCTTCTTGCCTCTCCCTGCCCCCCTCTCCGTCGACCTTTAGGACGGGGATATTCTTCTACTTGTGTAAAGTAGTAAAAATAGGGGGAAATCCCTTTAGGAAACAAATGGTACGTACAAATGGAAGTTCATTACAAACTGCAGCTAAATATGTTGTGCAAACATGTCCTAAACAGACATTTGGTGTGAAGTTCTGTGCTTTACAACTGCTAATAAGTGGCTGTGATAGGAAACGAAAATTGTTCATCCACATTTCCAGTTTACATTTCCACAGCATCTGGGAGTGTCAGTCGTAACATTTGGAAGTAATATCGAGCAAAGTTGTAGACTGACAGAGTAAATATAGTGAAAAGGCCAAAGGCTAAGACATCAGACTGCAAGTAGCTTATGTTACAAATAAGGGAAAAGAAAAGAAAAAGAAAAACGTTAGGCATTCAAAACACATCTTGGATTATAAATTGCTCTCAAAGGCAACACTAAAAGCAGATAATGTCTCCCCTCACACTGATATATACAAATGGGATATTTTAATGGATTTATATCCTGCAGTAGATGGTCAAACACATTCATTTGAATACGAAAGCGTATACATAATGTTATGGCTTAACAGCCCACCCCTCCGAGCACTATCTTTGCTTGAAAGATATTTGCAGCTGCAGGAGAGGGAAAAGGTAATTTCCCTGATGTCAGATTCGGGAAGAAGAAGAAAACAGTTAATGTTTAAAACGACGCATGGTGCACCCCGGAGCACTCGGATTCAGGCAGAGAGTGCTCCATAAAATTGCATGACAATAATTACATAGATTAGTAATGTCCTTATAACCCCATTACCTCTGTCCCCGTCCTTCTGCATAGCCTATGATAAGTATAGAAAGAGTACAAGGTGAGAGTACAAGGTCAATACAGATAAATCCGCAGCTGTGGTGACTGGCCTCGCCAATTACATGACCGTCTCTTTCAGAAGATCTGAGCAGTGATTCAGACATGATGTCATCCTCACACCTAAAACGACACAATTGTTCCCATCAAATAACGGCAAATTGATGAATGAAATGAAATAGGATGGATGGATAGGACTATGTTTAGGTGGATCTTTGTGTGTTATGCTTATGGGTGGTGTTATTTCATCCACAGGTTAAATGCCTGTGAATCTGTGGAAATGGCAATAAATTAAAAAAGAAAAAAAAAAAAGAGTGCTTCTACTAAACAGCGGGAAAAGGATGATGCGCTGAACCCGCTGAACCCGTCTGCAGAAGTTATTTCCACATCTTCTTTTTCTACTGACCTTACCACTTCTTCCACTTCTTTTTTTCATCTTCTCTTGCAAAATCATCACGTCGGCAGTCGTGGGTTTTTGAATGGGAAAATTCCCGGAACCTGCAGAATATAATACAATTTCATATAGCTTGTGCCCAGACAGTATATTGTTTCAAATGCGTTATTAAATGGTCTTGCAGCTGACTCTGCCATAATCATTCAAGATGTCAATGTAAAGTGTTAAGCAATAGAATCAGCACAGTTGAGCCAACAGAAGTAGGGCTCATTCTATTTCTATGGTTGTGCATCTGCAACCTGAACACTGGCAGTTCTGCTGTTTACTGGCACATAATCCTGGACTCATACAAATGGAAAGGAAAATGTAACTGCAATATGACGAAAATGATTTGCCGGTTTTCCTTTTTTTTGTCAGAGGGAATAATAGAGACGTGGTCTGATGCAAAGCTTCTGCTCCTGCAGAGAGTTGAATGAGGGTTTGGAAACACTAAAGTTTCTGCATGAAGACAGCAGCAGGAGAATACTGAGTGAAAGATATAGGTGTACTGATACGGTGTGTGTCTGTGTGTGTGTGTGTGTGTGAATCCACCATTTATTATAAATCCGCAGTGAGTATGCTAATGGATAACCGACGCAAAATTGCTAATGTTCCTAAAGTATAGCCTCAGTAGACATGATAATCAGTTTCCAGAAAACGATTCACCTGAAGAGAATACAGAAGAACAATTTATTTCAATGCTGCCTTTAGTCTCAGCGTGAGCTCAGTATCTTGAGATCCGGCAGGCAAGTTATAGCCTCTTTTCTTTCAGGTTGTTACCCGAGGCGAGTTTTTACGGTGCCTTTTATGTGAAATACAGACTTGGTGGCTCTGGGCCATCACAGTTTAATGCTGAGCCTGGAGGAAGTGATGCGGTCTGAACCCACTGAAGACATGTGGTGGCTTCTACTTAATACGCATCCTGACATACCTGCCCTCCACCAGTCCACTGCTGCTCAAAGAACAAGCCAAGTATCTGTGAATAAAGGCTCCCGGGAAACTCATTAGCCCACATCAGATCCTCTCTTCTGAAAAAAAGCCTGTCTAATTATATGTATGTGCTACACAGTAAACCAAGGAGAGCAATAAAAATGTTTACGAACTTGTTATATTAGTTTAATCTATTATATTCTCTCATTACATTTTATTGGTTTTGTTAGTTATCGTTTCAGGAGCCTAATATGTGGGCATTAGTTATTGATTACCCTGCACATGGATCTATTATGTCGCTGAATCAAAGGAGATTTAATGAGGCTGACACTGATCAATAGAAAAAGACTCTAAAGTGAAAACGGAGAGCTCGTTTCTCTTCATGCTGTGGGTTTTGCCACATTACTAACTCACCAAATGTTGTACCTTCCACATACAGGTGTATTTATACTCTTTATACAGTATTTATTGTCTATGTATTAGGTTCACAAACTGCAAGAAAACAATAAATAGATTAAAGGTTGTATTGTTCATGTTTATAGCTCAAGCTTTTACCTAATTGAATTGTGGTGTCAGGTACCGTCAGTTCTTAATCAACAGGAACGGACTAATTATTAAAGTTACAATTTCACAAATAGCCACCGCTCACTGGCAGAAAAGTGTGAAAGTTTTGACATTGTGAAAAATCGAGAGTTAGATGAGAGGATCAATATCACTCTCATGTCTGTTAAATATGAACTAGAACCAGCAGGCGATTAGCTTAGCTTAGCATATTGGCAGCGGGGGAAATGTTTAGCCGGGCTCCATCAAAAAAGTTTCAAAAAATATTCCCACAAGCACCTCTAAAAGCTATACAACACATTGTATTTGTTTACCCCATACACAGAAATGTAAAAATAACAACATGGCTAGCTGTTTCCCTTTATGCTAAGCTAGGCTAATCGCCACATTACTCCAGCTTTGTACTTGATTTAGAGATCTTAGAGCTTTATTGATCTTCCGATCAAATATTCCTTTCAAAGTGAAAGTTCAATTCAAGATATCAATAAGAAAAAAACTATTGATTCAGTGAGTTGTGAAGGTCACACGTTAGAGGCAGCACATTTTCCCTCAGGCTTTCTTTGAACCAACTTCACAGAGGGAAGGAAACTAATGTGAAATCTCTTCTTTACATTCCACTGTTAGACTTTCAGGCCGAGTCCCCCCCAGTGTAAACACTCATTTGGCAAACATGAATATGTAAATGAAAAAGTCAGGATCCTGACGTATTTATTCATGTTGTTACCCTGTAATTCATTGTGTTGCGTTGTTTGAATTGTCACTTAGTTGTGGAGTCTTTTGTGTTGCACTGCCTCTCGATCACTGTTGTGCTGCTGTTACTGCTTTGATCCGGCCTCTGCAGTCTGAAATAATACCCTTCACATTTCTACAAGTCTCCAGATGAACTTGAGCTTTGAAAGCCGGGTCCACTGACTGCTTCAAATAACTTGTTCAAAGCCAAAGCCTGTTAAAGCCGCCTCAGTTTATTTAAAATCAATCCATCCCTTGCATGGCTTTTTTTTTTTTTTTAGCAAATTAATTTAATTAGAAGGTTATAAACAACAACACATAAAAGAAATAAACGTCTCTCCCGTGTACCACTGCCTGCATAATAAAGAGCTAAAACTGGATGTGCTAACAGTCTGGTACAAGTTGTTATTTCTTTCCTCTCAGGCACTTCGCTGATGGTCCCTACTTTAGAAAAATGTCTTACAAAGGGCAAATTTCACTGCATCAGCCATGTTGCAGTGACCCTGAGTCACTTCTGCTTATAAATGTATGGACATCTAATTAAGGAAATTGGCCTTGAGAGACCAAAGCAGTAGTGATCGATCAGACCAGCTCGCCACTGCTGATTATCTCATCCAGAGACAATGAGGTTTCATGGAGCGGAACATCCGTGTCCCACAGTGGCTCGCTACACTGATTACAATTAATTTAGGGCTGTGGGGTCATAAAAACAATATTATGAAGGGTGCCATCAGACTTATACATCTTCTGGGACCTAAGATTTATCTCTTTCACGGCGTGACTTAGACATGTGACATTGTAAGACCTTTGCATTATTGTAATTGCTGCCTTGGGTCTCGGCCTCGGGCCAAGTGAAGTCTCCTTCACAGAATGCAACATCCATCTTAAGAAAGATGTAACAGCCCCACCTGGAAAATTGATTGCTGCCATGAAAGTGAGACTCACTTTTGAGTCATGAGCAACATATCAAGTTTTTTTTGCTTTCAAAACAGCAACATACGAGTGATGTGATTATGTTCGCTGGAAAGTGCAACAAACAGCACAGCAAAGCATAACAAGTTTGGCAACAAATAGTTACAGCATGTAACTCACCTCAAAACCACATGTTGTCATTTTTACATTTCTGTTCGTGGAAGGATTAAACAAATGAGCTACAACATGTGACTCTGTAAGCGTAGACGTGCTGGCAGGCACGTGTTTGAACACTGGAAACAGCCAGCTAGCTGTATCCCCCCCCCCTGCCTCCAGTCTTTATGCTAAGCTAGGCCACTTGGCTACTGTCTCCAGCTCCATAATTAACGCAAAGACATTCCTGAATAATTAATTACTGGAACAGAGACTTTTGCAGAAGTGTGTCAAATGCATGAACCAATAAGTTATTAAATGAACATCGTCATCTCAGTCAACCCTCGCAAACAGTTGACCTGACCCCCTCTCTATCCTCATCAGTGACATATAATCTCGCTCACAGCAATGACCTTGTTTCTACATGCTGTGAACAAGCTTCGATGGCGGCAGGCTCTGCGTGGCGGCAGGCTCTGCGTGGCTCCACGCCGACCACCCCAGCAACAGGTGAAAGGTCTGTTATTGGCACTGCAGAAAGCGCCTCAGGACACATGGAGCCGGATGATAATCCAGGAGCTCAGTGTGAAACAATGTCAGTGAGCCGCCATAAAAACTTAATGCAAAGTATATGATGAGTCATCGAGGAGATTTAGACATCACACAGTGATGAAATGATTTGTCCTCGTCTTTTGTGCTCTGAGGTATTTGAACTCCCTCGGCCCCCTATTGGCCCCTGCGTGGGTCACTGTGGGTGATTACAGATGGATGGCAGTGTGGGGATCAATCTGCCATCCCCGGGAACAAAGAATTACAGAGTAAGACACAAAAGGAATAGTGGGGACGGAAGTATCTACGAGAAAGATTTTTCCTCTCACAGCAGCCTCAGATCAAAGCTGCAGGGATCGTACACAGTGCATCGCTGCGGAGGAATATTTACATAGTAATTAAAGAGGGTGGAGGGCTTCCGTCAGAGTTGGGGGAGGAGTAAAAGATCTGTCAGTGATTTCTTTTTAAGGAGGCTATGAGCATGTCACGGAGATCAGAGATGTTGTGTTTCCAGAGGGTTGGCTAATGAAAAAACAGAGAAGGGGGTTCTTTATATCTGCATGTGGATCTTCAAGGAATAAACACAGTCTTCTTCTTACGAACATAAAGTCACATTTTTAAGCGATAAAACACAGCCTTGTTCACGTCAACACGCGCGGGGGTTTTGCTCCTACAGTCTACGGTTGTCACGACCAGTGGCTTACAGGAGCTAATGTGAGAAAAGTTTAGATAGATATTGCTATCATTGAGTCTTTATGATTTAAAATTCCTGCTTGAATTCTTTTACTTCATTAAAAGTACAAAAGTATTTGCATCGAAATGTACTTACAATACCAAAAGGAAAAGTACTCCTTATGCCGAAAGGCCCATTTCAGAATCCTATATATTATTATATTACTGGATTACAAATATGTGTTCATCACTTTAATGTTGCAGCTGGTAAATGTGGGACTTGTTTTAATTACGTCACATACTGATGGGTAGCTTGTGAAGTCCCTTAACCTAAATAATACATCATAACATATTTGTTGATGATATTTTGTAATATTAATGTGTATCTGCAACGAGTAAAGTTATCAAATAAATGTAGTTGGGTAAAAATACAATATTTCCCACTGAAATGTACTCGAGTCACAGTATGAAGTAGCAGGAAGTGGAAATACTCAAGTTAAGCACAGTACTTGAGTAAATGTATTCAGTTTATTTCACCTCCGTTGTATTAGGGTGAGTAAGTAGAGAGAGAAAAAGATACCGCTATACAGTAAATGAGAAAATATGTATTTTGTAATTTGGTACAGAAAGCTCTCTGTATCTGGCTGAAAAAAAACAAAAAAAACAAACAAATATAAACTGATGCTTCAACTCTCTTAACCTGCGTCATCACTGCTGCTTTGTGTCCTCCATTAATGTTGTGTTGTTGTCATCTTGGTACACTTTCTCCCACCTCTGCCTGCCGTTTCCATCTGACTTTGATGGATCAGCAGCTGTTATACTTCTTCGAAAGTTAATGTGTTCTCCATGTGGTTGCTGCCTGTATGTGTGGGGATATTGAGGCAGCCTCCATCAAAACCTTTATTCCAATATAAAGCAGGCTGGATTTGTGGCAGGGTGTTAAACACGTCGTCCATCTAGAAAGAGCCTCCTAATAGCCCATTCCCCCGGAGAGCATGCGTTTGCAACGACCAATCGGTAAAGTGGCCTCAGCTCTCTTCGCAAATAATGAGATAATGCACAGAGGTTGCAGCACATTTCTTCCCAGCATGTTTATGTAGTCAAGTACAGCGATGATTCATGAGCAGAACAGGATGAATAAAATGCGCGCAGGAATGTGATGAATGAAGATGCAGGTTAATGCATGAGATTGCGCTATTTTGCCACACTCGCCACCTTCAACCGCTTAATGGTAAAATTGATTATACATGCTAGATGAGTGTTGTAAGCTGCAATGCATGCTGGTCCTGAACATGCCCAGGTTTGTCAATCCTGAGTAAAACAAAGCGTGGGACGGTTGATAAAGGGCTCAGTGGGAGTGTTTTATTGCCGTTAAGTGCTTGCATGGTAATGGCCTCAAGCTTCTGAAGGCAGCCACAGTGCGACTCCTCTCACCCACCTTCAGGTTAGCTTTTAATCAGTCCAACAACCTCATCTTCTTTCAGCCTGAGCTCAAACACACGTAACGTACAAAGGTGTCCTGCAAAGTTTCAAGGTTGAAGAACAAAGGTGCACCACTTTGTGATTAATTGTACTTCAGACCAGAATCGTTGCCTCGAACCTTCCTGTAGTGACACTTATTCAAAAGCGGAGGAGTTATGTGGGCTGTCTGACAAATTTTCGATAGCAGAAGAAATGTCCAGATTCTTAAGCAAAAGTAGCAATACTACAATATACAAACACTATTACAAGTCTTACATCTAAAGCTTAAGTTTGACATTTTGGGAAATTGCTTTTCTGACGGAGAGTTAGATGAGAAGATTGATACCACACTCACAATATTTGTTCGTAAAATAGGCTACAATAAGGTCGGTTAGCTTAGCTTAGCATTAGTGTCTGGAAACGGGGAAACAGCTAGCCTGGCTCTGTCCATTTTATATTAATATTTTTACATTATTGAGGTGGAGGCAACTATTTTATATACTGTTGGTTGTCATTAATGAGCTCCTCAGAGAATTTTAATATGTAAAATCTTTATCTGCAAAGTGACTATTTATTTAAAGCTGTTGCATAAAGTAGTGAAGTAAAAAGTACAATATTTCCATATGATATGTAGTGGAGCAGAAGTACAAGAGCATAAAATGAAAAAGAAAGTACCTCATATTGTACTTATTTGAATAAATGTAATTCTTGACTTTCCACCACTGCTCATTTTGCATTGAAATGTTACTTATGAATACACTGTTTTACAGTTTATCGATGAGCGGATGAGAAAATATTATACTAATATTCTTACTTCTGCCGGACTAAAGTAACAGGGAACACAAATAACAAATAACAGTTGAGTTTATCACCTGAAAATCTATAGTCAGAGAAATCCTGTATTAGCTGAGTATTGCAAAGAAAAATCAAATAATTAGTTCACCATTATGTGGTAATGAGCGGCACTCAAGGACGATCATGTCTCCATTATTACAACACCAATTCAGAAAGGCCACATTTATTTTCAAGAGTGAGCCTGTGACCTTTTAGATTTCAGTGTCAGTCAGTCATCACGAGCCGACAGTTTGGCAGCGAGCCAGAGAGCGGGCTCCATCCCTCCATACTGATCATCCTCATTTATCCAAGGAACGACCTGCCCTCCATTACACGCTTACAAACACGAGAGCCTGGGGGATTCACAGGAGCAAGTGGAGATTAAATGTCTTGCCCTGAAGAGCAGCAATAGTTAAGTTAGCGGAGAGTGCCTTTGTTCACTTTCCCTATGAACAGAAGTTTCCAACCAGAGGGAATTATCGTAACTGCACTTCCTCGACCTTTGACCTCCGGGATACAATTTAGAGAGACGGAATGAAAAACATATATCACACTTCTGAAAGTCTACCCTCCACTCTTTGGGGAGCATTTCTAAACAAGGTTTAATTTTCATAAGTAACAGCCTCTAGAGGCAATTTGTTATATGATAGAGTAATAAATTACATTTAGGGTGCACTCACTGTGATCAAGGCTCGGGGACATGGGTGTGTAGGCATACAGAAGATATATTCACACATATACACTATGAGAGAGCGAGAGAGCGAGAGAGAGAGAGAGAGAGAGAGAGAGAGAGAGAGAGAGAGAGAGAGACCTAAAGAAAGAAAAAAAAGAGAGAGGGAGATTTAAACACACCCAGAAGAGGTCGGCTGGAAGACTCAGCCATTGCACTGCCCACACACTCCCACATGCTCAACATCATTAAAAACAAAAGGGCACGACTGAAACAATGCAGCAATCTGTGATGCAACCATCACCAAGTGAGGCAGATCTGTTGGAGTAAGAATTCACCGGAAGACTCCCAAAAAACACCAAGGAAGGAGAGGAGGGCGCTTTGATTTCTTGCAATTCTTAAACACCAGCGATGCTCATTTCTCGTCTCCGTCACAGAACTTTTGGACTATGCTCTTCATTAAGAGAGTGTGCTTAAAATGTAGTTGTCCATACTTTGAATTATACGAATTTACCTTGAGAATATGTGCCTCACAGATCAAGACCAACATAACCAGAATATATTAACATCACGATTTTATTTGACTGATTTTTTTTTGGCTGGTATCTATTAAGTAAATTGGTCCTTTAAATCAGGGGTCCCCAACCACCGGGGATCATTTGGTACCGGGCCGCACAGAAAACATGAAACGTGTTTTGTTTTTTTGTGCTATTTAAAACATTTTTTTTTTGTAACATTTTTATGTATTATATTATATATATATATATATATATATATATATATTACAATGTAATAATAATATAAATAAAGTGCATAATATAAAATGGAATAATTACATTTACATTATATATGTAATAATTAAATGATATGTTTTGCACTTTAGTGTGTGTTTTGTTATGCCTGCTGGTCCGTAGAAAAATTGCCTTGCATGAAACCGGTCCGTGGTGCAAAAAGGTCGGTGACCACTGCTTTAAATGACCTGCACTGTCCGTCCAGCTCATTGCTCCGAACATTTATTGAGTGTCTTACGCCACCCAGTGGGCTGGACAATATCCAAACAATGTAGAGATCAAGAAGAGATCAGGAGAGAACAGTGAAGAATAAAATAATTCATTTTAAAGTTTTATTTCAGCTTTTGACATAGACAAAAAAAATAATCCCTTAACATTTGATTGTAGTGGAATGTAGAGGATAAACGCAATTATCTTTTGCTACCTCCTCATCACTCCTTTTGAATCCTGTGAAGTCCGAGCTCACTGTCAGTTAAAGAGACCACTTGTTGTTGTTTAAGAGCTTCAGGCCCTGCACATGTCACCTCCTCCAAAAAGAGGACATTTTGAGGGTGGACAGTGAGCCACTTCCACAGATACTCCATCTTCTCGTCGCACGCCCAGGGGTTTCCTGATAAAATAATCTGGAAAGACGATTTTCTCTCGTCCAGCAGCCCAGAGGGTAAATGCTGCATCTGATTCTGATTGAGCAGCAGGAGATCAAGATGCTGGAGACCCTGGAGGAGAGTCGCCGGCACCTCTTGGAGCCGATTCTCCTGCAAAAACAGTTGGGACAGTTTGGGGTTGTGTGTGAACATTGTAGGTTTCAGGGAGCTTAATTTGTTACCAGCGAGATTCAGTGTCTCCAGGCGGTGCAGGTTCTTCAGGGCGTCAGGTTGTAGGTCTTGCAGATTGTTCTCACTCAAGTCTAGATTCTCCAGATTGGGCAGCTTCTGAAGCAGAGCGACGGGAACATCCGTCAAACGATTTCCAGACAAGTCCAGCCAGGTCAGGCTACTGTTGCCAGGAGTCCACTCAGCATCAGCGGCTTCAATCAGATTATTCTTCAGCACGAGACTACGAAGTGAGGCATGGTTGAAGACATTCGGAGGAAGATGAACCAGCTGGTTTCCTGTCAGATCCAACGTGTTCAAGTGAGGAACGTCCTTCAGCAGATCTGAAGGAAGGCTAGTCAGGTTGTTGTGATACAGCTGGAGGCTGTTTAAAAGTGGCACAGCACTCAAATGAGTGGCTGTGATGCTGCATAGTTTGGTGGATTGGATGGATAATCGAGTGGTGTTGGAGGGTAAACCATCTACAGGGAAATGTGTAAGGGAGCTTTGGCTGCACACCACCTCTGCACCTGAAGGTGGAAAGGAACAGGAGCACAGATCTGGGCAAGAGTGGGCGCATTCAGCCAGTGCAGTGAAAGTCAGGAGCATCCAGAGGTTCATCTTTAAAGCACTGCACAAGGGAAACATTCAGTATAAGAGACGGATTTATACAGGCCATCAGGCAAACATAGTAATCCTAGTACAAATTATCAGGTATTTACAAGTAACATCACTGCATTGTGAACATCCGATCATAAAATGCATAATCTTACCTGAAAGGCACCGCAGATTTCCTTCTGTTTTCACGGACTTGGTTTTATACAATGTTGAGTGTATTTGTTTCCAGCAATGAGTCAGGACAAAATGTTGCAAGAGGCAAACAAAACCAAGCAAACAAACCAGCTCATCAACCGGTGAGTGGTTTTTATTTTTTTGTTCTTTCCAAAAGTAAAGATGTTACCACACACTCAAAAAAAAAAAAAAAATCAATATTTTTTCTTTTTTCATTCCTGCAAGAAGATTTTTATTCAACTGTATAGGTTGTTTCTTGAGAGTGATTTGTAAATCTTTGATGTATGCAAAGAAATTAATGTTATTTCCAAAAACTGAATGAATGAGGTATTTGATTTAACCCTTTAATCCATTTTCTTGATCACACATTATTGGTGTTCGGATTTCACCGTTTTTTGGAAGGAATACTTTGACATTTCGGGAAAAAAGCTTTTTCGCTTTCCTACTGAGAGCTAGATGAGAAGATTGATATCGCTCTCATATCTGTTGATTCAATGTGAAGCTTCCAACAGCGGCTGATTAGCTTCTCTTAGCATAAAGACTGGAAACAGGGGGAAACTGCGAGCCTGGCTCTGTCAAAAAACCCACTTCACCCACAAAATAACAATTTGTTTTATCAATTACTCACCCCGTGTTACCTTGAATTCTCCTAAAAAAAAATACAACTTTATTTTTCTCGCATGCCTCTTCGATGAATGAGGAATCCAAAAAAACGGAGAAAAGTCTTGATGAATTGAAGTAAATGGGTTCGCGTTTAAGCATCAAAACTATATGAAAACATTAGTTTACAAACTCCCACAGATCTTGTGCAGTGTAGTGCACTAGTTCCCAAACACATGCATTATCACTAAAACCTTACCATTTAAAACAATTCTGCCTAAAGTGCGAGTCCAAAGTGCATTAAATAGTAAAGTTACGTATTCCTTTAACACATTATATCTTGATTGTTTAATTCATACAAAAATGATGATGATTTTACGGAGCCTTATGTGGTGCTGGTGGATTTGTTACCTTTGGACAGAGCCAGATTAGCTGTTTCCCTCTAGTTTCTAGTCTTTATGCTAAGCTAAGCTAACCATCTCTTGGCTGTGGCGTCATATTTGGCGTAACCCATTTTATGTGCAATTGAAGTAAAGACAGAAATTCTTGTATGCTGTTTTTACTCATACCATATTCAATCATACATTCACATTACACTGACAAAAACAGAATGTTTCAGGGATTGAAAAGCAAGACAGCCGAACTGGGTACATCACCGTATCAGATACGCAAGTATAGAACCAGATAAGTAATAACCAGGATGAGGATGGAAATCTTAGGCCTGAAGATTTAGTTCCCTTTCTGTCAGCGACATTACTGAGCGCCCCACCAGAGACGGGGGGCTGGCGCATATGATGGTCTCTGGCAGGAAGACCTTCTTCTTGTTCTTCTGAAGCCACCTCCAGAGGTACTTCACCTTCCTGTCACACAGCCAGGGGTTGTTGGTCAGGTCCAGCCCGTCCTCATCCAGGGAGGTCAGCGGCTCCAGCAAACCTGCAGGGATGTGACTCAGCTGGTTGTCATCCAGAGTCAGGTGTCTGAGCTGAGTTAGCGTCTGAAAAAGGTTGTGGGGCAGGTTGTTGAACTTATTCAGAGAGAGGAACAGATAGGTGAGGTTACGGGTGCTCTGAAGTACAGACGCGTCCAGGGTGTCGAGCTTGTTGTTTTGCAGGTTTAGCCTCTCGAGTTTGGTCAGGGGGTCCAGAGAATTTGCGGAGATCTTCTCCAGACGGTTGTTGGCGAGGTCCAGACTCTCCAGGTGGGGCAGCTTCTGAAGCAGAGCATCTGGGACCTTCGTTAAACTGTTCCCAGATAAGTCCAACCAGGTGATGCTGCTGTTGTCAGGGAGCCACTCAGCTTGGGCGTTTTCAATCAGATTATTCTTCAGCACCAAGTTGCGGAGTGGGGATTGGTTAAAGACGTCTGCGGGCAGGTCGGTCAGTTTGTTTCCTGTGAGATCCAAAGTGTGGAGGAAAGGAACGCCACTGAGGAGACGAGGCGAAAGGCTCTCCAGTTGGTTTCTGTACAGGTGGAGCCCTTGCAGCAGGGGCGTGGCGTACAGGTGCTGCTCGGAGATGGAGGTGATGTTCGTGAACTGGATGGTCAGCATGGTGGTGTTTTTCGGGAGACCCTCGGAGGGGTACTCTGTCAGGGGAACACCATTACAGACCACCTCAGCTCTTCTGTGGTAGCATTTGCAAAGTGGCGCGCAGCACAGAGAGCCATGGCAGAAATATGCCAACCAGAGGAAAGCAAGGACACACCGGGACTTCATTACTGGAAGAAGAGGACACAGTGAAGAGGAGAAGGCATGAGAAGAGACTTAAATGTCCCCCTGAAGTATTTCATCACTTGCAAAACATCACCAAATCATTTCCCGTCCCTGATGTTCTTGCAAATGAGTGACAAAATAAAATGTATGTCGACACACACGTAACAAGAATAACAAAAAGTAAGATTTATGTTCATGCACATTGATAACAAAATAAAAGTTATGATCATGCCCAAGATGTTCAGTACCATGAGGAACAAAATAAAACTTACTGTCGTTTCCTAGTTGGATGTGCAGCAACCAGACCGCTCCTTATATCAGATACAGCAGTGGTCACTTGCAAATTACTGAGTCATTTGGGGAGCAGAATCCCCCCAATCTAATCATTACTTATTGAGTAAACAAGGACTCACTCACTACGCAGTCATCCGTCAAGGACAGGCAGTTGCAACAGATTGTGTGACTCTAACCTGCTGGGAAAATACAAAACCTGGAAACTTAGTTTGGGTTGGTTTATGGAATAATATGTTGTAGTTCTGCTTAAAAACAGCTGATTGTGAAATAGAGTTAAAAAAAAAAAAAAAAGAAAAGAAAAAGTCTGTGTTCCTGTGAGCATATGACGTTTACGATTCGGATGGTTTGCCACTGAGTGAAAAACTGAGTTAGATGTTTACATTATTCTGTACTTTGGATTTTTAGATACGGGGAAGGAGGAGGGAGGGAGAGGGCATGTGGGTAAAAATCATCACCATGGCAAAGGAGATGGATTTGATTTATTTTGCTGAAAAGGTTATTAATCTTCAGAAAAGGCAGGAAATGTGCATATAGTTATACAGCAGTGAGCACAGAAAAAAAGTTCAATAAATGCCTTGTCTTATACTTTACATTTTAGCTACTTCATTGACTTTACCAACACATTTGAAGAGTAAAAAAGATGTTGCGATGTATGAGTAATGTAATATATGCAAAAGGTTACAGATACGCGTGTTGAAATTCAGCAAAAGTAGCAGTACTGCAGTAAATAAACTCCATTACAAGTCCTTTCATTGAAAGTATCACTAAAGAATTATTAGCTAAATGTATCAAGTATCAAAAGTAAAAGTACTAATAATGCAGAAAAATGTCCCCTGTAAGTAACATTTTACTGTTGTAGTAGAAGCGAAGCTAACTTTAAACTATTGATTGGTAGCTTAATCTACAATGAATCATATTTCAACAGGTTCATGTATTGTATATACGAGCTTGCCTGTTAAGTAACAAGTAAACACAACTCTAAAATAAATGTAGTGGATTAAAAAGCACAATATTTCCCCTCTGAATTGAAGGAGAGTAGAAGTATAAAGTAGCATGAAATGGACATACTAACAGTAAAGAACAAGTACTTCAAACGTATAGTACAGTGCGTAACACTACCGCAAGCAAGGCATCTTTTTTCAGAAATGTAAATGAAAAACCTAGAGATAAAAGAACAAATGTTGATTCATGATGAGGAGGAAGTAGCACCAGGAGAAGGCTGCGTGCCACCTGAGGTCGCAGCTGCCGGTACAGCAGCTTTCATGGTTATTTAAGCAGAGCATACAGTCACACAACCGATAGACAGAATGGATTAGACCTGCAGTATGAAATACGATTTAAGCAGATGGGCTACATGATGAACCATTACATTATGTATGATGAGTGCCAGTTGGCTTTAGGCTGTTCTGAAAGATTTATTTCAGTCAAGCCCACTCACTCCACATGCACTTGTGTGATAGAGACAGACCTATTCTTGTATAGTTCAAATAGTCTCCTAAAATACACGGTCGTCAGATATAACTCCTCCGAAGGATCGCCGCAGTATTCCCGTAACATTTCTGTGTTTATAATGTCAAGGGCTCTATATTAATATCGTTGTCTTTTTTGGCGTTCTTTATTTTGTGACATATCCATTATACAGCGTACACTACATATATATTTTTAGGATTTTTAATGAGTATGCCGTAAGATAATTAAGACCTCGTTGATACCTCATTAATAATTCAGGTAGAGTGCAACAAATCAAACAAACGTGATCTGTTTATTAGTGAGCTTTACAGGCAGCTGGTAAACAGACGGAGTGAGGCTAGCTGTTCTCCCCGCCCATTTCCAGTCTTTATGCTAAGCTAAGCTAACCTGGTGCTGCTGCTTCATATATAAAAGTGGTATCAATCTTCTTAGCTAATTCTGGTCAAGAAAGCAAGTCAATGTATTTGCCAACATGTCGAACTATTCCTTCAACAATGATTCGATTCAAACACGGAGTTCCCTGATACCGCACTAATGATGCAGGTGCAGTCAACATGGGAACATGAGGGTGGAGGAAACCAATTCAAACCCTAGTTTTCCACAATTCTTCCCGTCAAATACCGTGACAAACTCATTGAACCTGATTTTCTCTGTATACATTTCATCCAACGCCTGTCTACTGCTGTTGATGCAGTATCTACATTATACTGGAGCGGGGATTTGGGTATGAAGTCCAGAATGAAAGGTTTCAAATAAGACATCAAGGCACAAAATAAATAATTAGGGCCACTGTCACCAGAGTGGGATTTTAAACAATGAATTAAAAATGAATTACTCATTTTCAGGGGAAACTGAATTTATTTGAATTTGTCATAAATGGCGAGAAGAAAACATGTTTCTATTCAATTCACATTATTCTGTCTTATGGTGTAATGGATCTTCTTTGTGTAATGAAAACTGTATTCATTTACAAGGCAAGCATATATTGTATATGTGTGCTGCTGACTTATATCCATAAAAATAATCATATACTGTGAGCTACGCTTTCTGTAACACAATACACAGACAGGCCTCTTCATCCTATATACAAATGTTCACACACATGCCTAACACCTCACAAAAGCAAATCCACGTGGTTCACTGCAGCTGACAGAATAAAATGTTCATGTTTTTGTCATGTTGATTATAAAATAAGGCAGTTTTTTTTAATCACAGAATGTTGAGGGTTTTTTTTTTGTTTCTTTTTTTTTTTTTTTTTTTACTTTTTCTTTAGATGTAGCCTCACTCTAACGTGACTGCTCATTTTCTTCTTGTTAAAATGACAAAGGCCGCCCCAGTTCTCATGACGACAGCCAGTTTCTGTGAATGTTTCCGTCCACGATTAGCAAGGTTTTTTCTTTTCAGTCTACTTCCCTGAAGAAATAACACATGAAGGCACTGCATCCAGACTGCGATTTTTAATCCATAAAGATGAAAATACGCATCTCTGATCAGCCAGGGTTAACTGTGAAGAGAGAAAGAGAGAGAGAGAGAGAGAAAGAAAATGATGTGAAAACCTGTGATGCTACCAACAGAATGGCAGGACTTCAAAGGCACGCCCACACACAATCCACACATATTAACCGAGGAAGCTTTCCAGTAGCCACACAATGCATGAGTAAAATTCATAAAAAGCAGACAGATATGGGAATAATAGTCTGCATGTTTGCAAGAAGTGAAATATTAAAGCGCATTGTGGGATATACACTTATTTGCTGTTTTTGCCAAAAGTGTGATGAGAAGATTGATACTACACACAGTATACATGAAGCTACAGCCAGCAGACGCTGAGTTTAGCTTGGCATGAAGACTGTAAACAGCCAGCCTGGCTCTGTATTAATCTGTCTTTTTTATTTCTAGAACGCTTTGTTTGAGTGAGATAGGGAGCTGGTAGGCGGAATTTGTTACCTTTGGACAGAGCCAGGCTAGCTGTTCCCCGTTTACAGACTGCAGCTTCATATTTAATGTACGGATACGCGAGTGGTATCGTCACGTAACTCTCAGCAGGAAAGCCAACAAGTGTATTCCCCAAAAATGCCAAACTATTGCTTTAAAATTGTACTTATTGCAAACATGCAGACCAACATTACTTTCAAATCTGTCTGCTTTTTGTGCAATTAGCATGTGCAGCAAGCATTTTCCCCCAAACCGCCGAACTCTTCTTGAAGCGACGATGAAGTTCAAACACGGAGTTCATCTCTCCACTCAAATGTACATTTAGAAATCACACAAAAACATGCCTCTGGCCGCATTAAGGCCTCCTACAAACTGCAAACACACATGCAGAGGTCCAGTTACCCTCTGTCCCCCCCCTCCCCATCGTTCACTTCCTTCAGAAGAACAAATCATCATCATCATCAATATCGTCAGCATCCAATGGCCAACTCCAGTCTTTCAGGCCAAACTCAAGCAATCTGAAACAGTAAGTACGAGTTTCAGCGAGGGGTCAAAAGTCTTTTGTGCTTCACAAACTGCTGGGGCAATACATGCCCGGTTCAGCAGGGGGCAGTGTAGAGCTGTGAGTAGTTAACGGAGGGATTGAAAGCTACTTGTTATGATGGGGGGGGAGTGTTAATGGACACAACAGCACAGGGTTATGGAGCGCGGACAAGCGCGACAAGCTCTGCTACTTACAGTCTCCCAGCATGAGAGATGTTAGAATGGTGGGGTCAGAGGTCAAAGGTCAATGGAGGATGATACGGAGCATGGGGCCAGTGCTGAGGGATGAGAGCCAGTTAGGTTTTGGAGGAGAGCAAACTATGACAAGATGGTTACAGCTAGTGACTGATTTCCTACTCAATTAGTTGGCTACTGACGCTGTGCGAGAAGCCATGTTGGAGCATTAATGCTGCATACAGAGTTATGCAAAGGATTCAGGTTTTTCTGTTTAAAGCAAAAACATCTCGTGAGCCACAGCTTTAGGCCCCTTTCAGATGCACATGATTGAGAATCATCAACAGAGACACCAACGTCAGAAAGGCTTGTTGTTTTGATTGAGATTCTTTTTTTTTACTGAAAAATACATTTCGTAAAATGAGCTCAAATGTAAAGATTTTCACCCTTTCCCAAAGCAAAAAGGAAACATATCACAACAGTTTGCAGTAAATTAACTTCTTCTGTGACACTGAAAGTAAATGAAGAGATTAGCAAATTAGCATCACAGTCCGAAAGTAAGCGGTTTCAAAATGACTATTTGCGGTGTAAATGGTCATTTTAAAATAACGTTTTAACAATTAATTCTAAAATGACGATTTTTGGTATCTGATTGGCGTCATATCTGATTTTTCTTTAACAATCAAAACATAGACAAATACCTTTCTGGAGTTTTAGTATGTTAAGTAAAAACTTTATGAAGAAAAAAAAAAAAGGTACCCAAACACTAAATAAATGCTCCCTAAGAAAGTTGGCTTGGGTACAGCTCTGACGTTTCGACATGTCAAGTCGTCAGCAGGCGTTTAAACGTCAAAGGTGCACTCATTAAATATTTTTCTTGGGAACATCTTCTCACTGCGTAGGCGTTTTATTTTTTTCTTGTTATTGCTTTTGCCTTTTAGCCGACATACCCGATATAATAAGGCAATTTAAATACACTATTTTGAGGTTTTCATAAAAACTGAAAATGACAAGCACCACATGTCAGCCATAATAAGTATAACCTTGAGGATAACATATCGTGTCATTGCAGTCATGTAAAGATTACAACAGAAACAAACCGAGCTTTAATCCGAGTGAAAGATTCAAAACGTGTTCATTATGCAGTAAAACCTTCCCCGTCCTCACCTGGGCTTCCCTGATGGCTGCTGCTGTCTGCTGGGCTGGATCTTGATGGCTCCGCGATGGACCGGCAGGTGAGGCGAACTCCTGGGCGAAGCTCGCGGGGAGTTTTTCGGAGAGGAGCGCGACGTTGCCTCAGGAAGGTTGTTTTGTGCCGCAGAGGGAGGACTCAAGGTCGGGTGCTTCCTCGGGATGCGTTTGAGGAGGTGGCTGACCCAGCGCTGCTGCTCCTCCTGAGAGTTGGTCAGCAGAAGCAGGTCTTTGGCAGTGGAAATGTCATAATTCACTGTAAAAGAAAGAGATTTCAAATGGATTAGAAAAAGCAGTTCTGTGGTTTTACCAGGCATTTTTCCAAAGTAATCAAATCCAAGTAATAATCCAAAGAATCAGCCAAGCCATCATCAAATTCATCACACATTGAGTGACCAGAAAAATAGAAACACCCGTTAGACATAATGTATTATAATAGCCCTCTGATATTTACTATTTTACTTCTTTATTACTGTGTATGAGGGCTTAATTCTATGGTGCAATATACTGAAATTGTTTTCTAATATTTTGCCCACCAAAAAATAAATTCACTCAATAAAAGGAAATAACAAAATGTCATTAAATCATAAAATTTCCATAAAGTTCTGGGAAGATAGGATATATTAATGTAATGTTAGTGTTCATCCGTTTAATTGGTTTCAATGTAGAAACGCTATTATTATTTCATTTTATAATCTAGTATCAATATAATATATATATATATATATATATATAGAGAGATGAAACTACTTATTCATTTAGTAATTTTCAGTCACAAAAAATTTTCGGGCCCAGATTCTAAAATGGATTTTCTGCTTTTCTTGTTTTGTTTTAATCATTGTAAAAGGAACATATTTGGGTTTTTAACTGAAAACATGACCTCGGCCTCTGGAAAATTTTTGTTTTTTACTTTTTCCTGATATATCATAAAAGAAATAAATATTAACTGATAAAATTGCTGAGTTGCACGTCTTAATATATAATTATTTAATATCTATCTAATATGTTTCTATAGTCAGACCTCCAAAGCAGAAGACAGCTCCTCAAATGAGCACAATGGCGGTATTGTACAGCTTAGTGCTGGATAAACTCTTCTATATAAACTCTTGACTGAGCGTACTGACCCCTGCAGGGCACAATAACTTCCTCTTTTTTGTCCAAGTGATCTTTGTGGCACTTGGTGTGGCAGCGGCGGCACTCGAGGGCCGGCGGGGGCTTGAAAACGTGCCACAGGGGCCGAGCGCAGGCCTCACAGCTGGAAGGGAAGTGGTAGAGAGTGTGGATGAACTCATGGCCCTTGTGACTGATGTAGGAAGGACGATCACTAAACGTCACGGGAGCCACGACAGCCTCCTGTTCACGTTTAATCTCGCCTTCATTGGCATACAGGATCTAGGCAATGAAAAAAAAAAAAAAAAAAAAGGGAAAGCAATTTTATTAAAGAGTTTCGTGAGGCAGACAATTGAATTGAGAAAAGCGGATTTATACTGACAGTCAAGACGGAGGGAGAGGGGAAAGGAAGAGACGGCAGGAAGTGTCCGAGCTCATTACCTGGAATATCCGTGGAATTTCTTTGGCATCTGCACGGTACACATCCGTATGAGTGACAGGTCGAACATGAAAAAGCTTTCTGTAGGAGGGAGAGAAACAGAAGCGTTAAGAGTAGACCCAGGATAATAAGTGTAATTAATAAGAATACAAAAGTGTGTAGCAGCAACAAGATATGCAAAGTTGAGTCAGTTTCCTCTTTTAAAGAACTTCACAAATCCTAATTTTTTTTTTTTTAATGTAGTTTATTGTTTTAACTGCCTTTTGTCTGCCTTTAACTGCCTGCTCTTTTGTTCTTATTCTGCATTTTATCTTATTTGAGGTTTTTAGTGTAATGTCTCTATCACTATCGGATGGATTGCAATGACATTTAGTACAGATATTCTTGACCCCCCCCTCACGATTATTGTAATAACTTTGGTGATGTCAACTTTTCATCTAGTGCCATCATCAGACTAAATGTCTGTCAGACTAATACTTTGGTTTATGACCAAATACCTGCAAAAGTAATGAAATCCCCGTCAGCCTCAGCTGCACTTTGTGTCGAGTGCTACTTAGCAAATGTTGGCATGCTAACACGCTCAACTAAGATGGCGACTGTGGTAAACATTATGCCTGCCAAACTTCATGTTAGCGCGATGACTTTAGCATTTAGCTCAAAGCACTTCTGGGCCTCACGGAGACACTAACACGGCTGTCACCTGTTACCAGCGACAACTCTAATAACCACTGTTTAAAAAGTGCTTTAGGAATACATTTTACCATTACTGTTAATTCATGGTATTACATGTTCGAACCCTGCTTTAAGTCACTCACTCGATGTCCAGGGTCATGAAAGGGTTGGCCTTGTCTCGGTCCAGCTCGCTGTTGTAGAACAGGATCTTCTTACTGCTCACAACTATAAACTTTAAAAAGGAAAGGGAAACAAGGGCCGACATGTTAGAGGCGGAAATGACCTAATGGTAATGGTGATTATTGAGAAAACAAATCTGGAGATGTGAGGTACGGTGGTGGTGGATACATTACTTTTTTGTCCCAGCCGAACCGCTTTGTGTTCTTGCTAGGAAGCGAAATCCAGCCCTCCAGCCTGGAGTCTAGTTTGCAGAGAAAAAAAACAGGAAGAGACCAGCCTTTAATCATGCGAAGCACTTAAAAAAGAAAAGAAAAAACATCTTGACATTTTGAAATGGCAATATTTGGTGGCATTTTCCTCATACGGACCCTCATCACTTGAAGGAGGAATGATTCCTCGCTAAAACACTTAAGGGCAAGTGGCAGGAAGCTTTGCAGAGCTCTAAGGATTATAAGGAATCTCCAGCACAAAGCATGGCAGGTGTCTGGAGAGGAAAAATAAACTAAAATGGAAAGCTTTTTATTTTTATCTTAGGAAAAATTCAACACACCAACTTCACTCTCAAAAAAAAATAAAATAAATCACAACATCTTTTGCAGGGGAACAAATTTGACCAAGCTGCGAGTGTTCACATGTCCAGTGAACGTTGAAAGGGATTAAAGCACAGCAGAGACAGAGTAAGCAGAGTAGAGGGATTAGCTGAAACTTTGCAGGGTTGAACCGGGGTTGGGGGTGTTGCTTTCTCAATTAAATGATATATTAACATCCAATTTGAAAGCACTGGACATAGTTTGATAAATGTTGACGTTAGGTCATTTGTAGTTTTCATTTTAATCCCCATCCCTGGTTTGAACTGCCATGCAGGGTCACCTGCAGGTTCACCCTCAGGGGGCTGTTTGTAGGTAAGAGCCAGGGGCCGGTGGCCCTGCTCCACCTGCCCGTCATATTCTTCGCCATCCTCAGAGTCAGAGTCGAAGAGATTGTGAGCAGAGTGAAGGTCGGGCCGGGTGTCGATGCAGACAGATTTGTGTGTGCGCTGGTAGGTGAAGGACATTGATTCTGAGGTATGAGATTGAGTAATGCGCACTGTGCCGGACCAAGAAGGGAGAGTTTGAGGTGAAATGAGGAGGGGGGTGGGGGAAAGGAAGAAACATAAAGAGGAAAAGGTCAAAAACAATTGGCCTGGAAGAGACTCAAAGTGAAAACAAAGAAAAACAGTGAGAACTCAGGAAGAGAGACTGCAGGAAGAGGAAGGCAGGAAGTGCATGCGGAAGTGTATTCGCTGACTGGCGTCGTGAATTTGAATGCACACGTCGGCGACAAATTATAGGAGGGTGAGCGTGAGATGAAGTCTCCTTCGTCTACCTGGGTATCCATCACCCATGTCCAGGTCGTTGCCACTGCTGATGGAGTCCAGCGAGTGAACGCTGAGGGACGTGATCTGGCAACGGAGCTGCTCGATGTCGCTGTCTTTGCTGTCCAACGACATCTGAAGCTCCAGACGCACCTGGATCTCTTCTTCTATCATCTGAATAACAGACGCAAAACAGTTTTTTTTTTTTTTTTATTTGCATTTCAATGTATTTTCTATTGTTCGCAGTCATAATAAGCTGCAGACAAATGAATGTGTATATATCCATGCCACTAGTCCGCATACTGACCGCCTGCATATCCGTCATCTCTCTCTGGCACTTGATGATGGTGCTGTTGAGCTTCTCCTTCTCCGTTCTCAGCTCCAGCTGCAGCTTCCTGTTCTCCTTCTCCTTCCTGTGCACCTCGGTGTCGATGCTCCGGTGGCCTCCGCGGCCCGTCTCCCTCCTGTTCATCACCTCGGTCAGCTTGTTGATAGCCTGGGAGCAACAAACACAGCAATACAGCTTTACAGAGACCCATTTGTGATTCATATGAATTCAGAAATATCCCAATGTTGCTGTGAGATAGATTTTTTAAAACTGGTTTCAGTTCTCACTGATTTTGCCCAGAGTTCAACACAAGCCTGCAGCTGAACATTATTCTTAACAACAAATGATGCGACATAAAAGTCAGACGGTAAAAGTAGGAGAGTATAGAAAATATTCCGGGCTTTCCAGACCTGTGTAGGCGCCCAGACACACACCTGAATTTTTATCGTCCTTTCATTCTGCAGCAGCTTTTCAAAGGACAGTTTGAGCGAGTTCATCTGCTTCTCCTCCTCCTTGGCTTTCTGGAGCTCTGTATAAATAACAGAGAAGAATATTAATTCAGGGCTCATATACTTTGCTCACTTAACATAAGTTTTAGAGAAATTATCCATCAATCATAGCGCAACTTTCTGCCGTTCTACAGACACTTGCGTCCCCCGATTGAAAAGATTAACGGCTACTTTTCATGACGTTTTAAACAGCCCCGTCCTCGTAAATCATCTGGATATGCAAGACACTTTTGTAACACATGTTCCAGGACTGAGGGAAATGTCATTCCTGAAGAAATCTGTTCTCTTTACGTGGTGCTCATTAACTTCAAATGAAGAATGAACTCACGTTGCTGCATGTCTTTCAGCTGGTTGTTGAGCTCCTCTTTCTCGCTGGCCAGGTTGGCCACATCCACCGTCAGAGTGCGATTGGACTCTTCCAGCTGTAGGGGGTGTCAGGGTGGCAAACAAGCAGGATAACTTCATTGATACAATACAATACATCAGTACTATTTACTTTTTTGTACTGTATGATCCAAACTGCTAAACCCGTCAATGCTGGTCCTCAGTTTTAATCCCTCTGTCTAACCAGGGTCGATTTTACATCGGGGCCACTAGTTAGAGACGATTAACTCATTGTTAATCATCTAATTCAGGGGTTTGTGGGCATCTCCTTAGACAAAGATTGGAAAAAGGTGCCCTCTCACCCCCCCAAAAAAAATACACCCTATGGAGTTTCAATACAGGTTCAATACAGGCTTTCAAAATACTTAAAAAAAATTTGGTACAGGAATGTCAGCTGAAATTAAAAATCTTATTTAAAAAAAGTCCTTCATAATGGTTTAAAACTTCCAGTATTGGAATTCTAACAATCTTAACGTCCTGGATCTAATCTACTAAAAATATTCATCCCGACTCTGATCTCACCGAGCTGATGGTGGCATCCTTGTCCCCGAGCTCCTGTTTGTGTCTCGCCATCATGTCTTTGATCTCTAGCTGCTTCATGATCTTCTCCTTCTCCAGATCGGAGTACTGTTCCTCGGCGATGGAGCGAGCCAGCTGCTCAGAGTCCGCCTTGGTCAAACTGGCTTCCAGCTGTGCCGTCATGGAACCCCTGTGGAGGAAAGAGAGGGAGGAACAGTTATTACCATATCATCACACGGCTTCGATGAATACTCGATTCTGATCGGTCAATTTCGACATTCTACAGTCAGTTATTTCTGTATAACAGACTGTATCCCTTGTTTATGAAACTCCTAGAACTAGATAAAGCCGTTATTATGCCAGTCACAAGTAGACTGCCTATAGTGCGGACAAACATTATTTTTTGAATGACCTTTTCGTCAATGCATGATTTGCCGAACGAGAGTTACACTGGATCATTTTGTAGCTTGAACTTCTTGTCCCCAGTAATCTTTAGCTGCAGTGCATCTCAGACGCTGCTAATCTGATTCACTCATTCAGATAAAGGTCAAGTCCTCTATTTTGGATGTGAGATGAATTCACAGAGGGCAAATAACACTAATCTGGAAAGTCTGTCTGTCTGGGTTTTTTTCTTGTTTAGACAAGATAAGGCAAGCCTTTATTGTCTCCCTTAGGAGGACTTTTTCTAGGGCGTTCGAGAGAACACAGGTGTCGTAGCAGCACACAGCCTCTCCGTACACAAACAACAGATCCATATACAATCAAACTACAGTTAACATTCAGTAACACAAGTGTGTTTTTGAACTATCAGGTGTTTGTGGTTATAGCGTTTGGACTGGTTACCTCTCCTCTTGATATTCTGCCAGTCGTAGCTGCGCATCTTTGTACAGCTGATTCCTCTCATCGCACTCGTCCTTCAGCTCACGGATCTGCGTCTTGTAAAGAGTCTGGGGAGGAAAACAGTTGGAGATTCATTTCATATCACAGATTTGGGATGGAGCCTCACATCATCCTATTCAAGCCCCATATTGCAGATTGATTTAGATTTGTCATTGCTGGACAGTATTATGTTTGTAGACAACAAAAGAAGACAAATTGATGGTCGGAATTACTGTGAAATACTGCTCAGCCTCCAGTTGGTCCTTCAGTTCCTTCAGCTGGCCACCAGCCTGCTGCTTCTCCCTGGAACAGGACCAACAATCTGTCAATCACTGCTCCTCGGCCAACTAACCACCAGAGCCGAAGCACTTTCCTCAAACCAGACACGGTGAATAAGATTCTCCACAGCAATTTGCCAACAGCGCAACAACAAACTCCAGCGCGACATTGTGTGTATTATGCTCATGATGTCGTTATGCATGTTTGACCTGCGTAGCTCCTGGTTCTGTTTCTCCAGGACTTGCTTCATGTCCAGCATGTGGTTGAGCTCCTGTTTGAGCTGTTTCTCCGAGGAGCGGAGCACCGACACCTGCTGGTTCTGCATCTTCAGATCGCTCTGGCTCATGCTCCACTTGTGGATCTCCTGCTCCAGACGCAAGCTCAGGCTCTTGACCTGCACAAACACACACACACACACACACATACACATACACACACACAGACACACACACACACACACAAGCATTTTCAGTGGTGTCACTAACTGACAGCTACGGGGGAAAAAATATCGGCAAATATCCACAATTGGAGTGTTTGTCATTGTTACTTGATAAGAACGACTTAAAACTATGACATTGAGTATTAAAAACTGGTAGAGTTGTCTATCAAAATGATTCATTGATGAAGAGTAAGACTCGCCTCTTCAGAAAGTTTCTCCTTTTGTGCCTGCAGCTCGCTCAGTTTGTGCTGCGCCTGCTTGAAGTCGCAGTCCAACATGGAGTGGGACTTTTCCTGTTGCAGCAGCTTCGTCTCCACCTGCAGCTTCAAGTTGTGCTGTTCCTGCAGGGTGAACTCCATCTCTGGACCAAACAAAACAAGCAGGAAAAAACCATGAGGGTATTATCATAATCAGAATCTACCCTGCACTCAAAAAAAGAAACTTTTTTCCCCACTTTTGTCCTCCCACTTGCTCACCTTTTAAAGTTTCGGACTTTGCCTCCTCGATGGACTCGTAGATATTGTTCTTATCTGCGAGCTTGGATTTGGTGGCTTTGTGTTCTGCCTCCTCCTGCTCCAGAATCTGCTGGAGCGACTTCAGCTTGAACGTCATGTCGATCTCTTGGTTGCTCTTCTCCTATAGAATCAGAGGGGATATTAGGTTTTCTAATGGCAAACCTTGGAACATTTTGTATTGAAGCAACTTATTGCACGGAAACAGCCAAAGGGTACATTGTAAAAATGCTGAAAAACAATATCAACATAATGTAGAAATGTCAAAATGAAGTTTGTATCACTTGGGCTAACCTTAACTCTCAATTCTCAAATTTAAAATAAGCAATTCAAAATGACAACCAACCTTCTTGAGGTCATTGAGCTTCTCATGTAGCTGCTTCTTTTCCGTCTGGACCGCGGACAGAGATGACTTCCCTTCTTTCACCTCTTCTTCCAGGCCAGAGACGCGTCCTGAGGTGAAGTGATGGGAATAGGGAAAAGAAAATAATAACAGGGAAATTATAGAAGGAATACAAGAGGACTTGTAGTGCAGAGAATGCGAAAAGCTACAAGAAAATACACCTGAACTGGTCAGTTTCAGGCAGATCCTGATCCTGGGTGAGACATAGAACATAACATGTTGCTCCTGCACATGTTCGGCCTCCAAAGTACGAAAAACAACACACTTGATGTTTGTTTTCCCTTTAACTAACTCCACCCACAAGGAGAGTTTTACCAGGGGAAAAAAGCGCGAGGCATCGCAGCAAAACAGGCAACGCTGTTGTTTCGATACGTCCCCTCTGACCTCAGCGACTGGCCTCTTTGCGCGGACTGAGCGTGTCTAAGTTTTCCAAACAGCGTCTCACAAGAGGTGCTGGCTCTGGTCCAGCTTTGGCTTTCACAGCCTCTTGCTTCACTCTCAGCCTTTTTGAACAGATGTTTCCACCTATGATCTGATATTTCCCAAGGCCTGGTCCAAAAAAAAAGCGATTCACATCTAATAACCAACCTTAAGCTCCAAGTTGTGTAATGCTTTGTTCCTGCTACTGGAGGAGATGTTTACTAAATGAAGATCGCAGTTTGATTACTTGCAGTTATGGCAGGCAATTGACCTGTTTTGACTATTGTTGCAAACCATGTAACATTTTAATAGACACATTAGAGTTTGGAATATAAAAGGCTTGTAAATAATGGTTGGCTGGTGGCTAAGGTTGTAATTATTGAAGAAAGATTTAACAACCACATCTTAACAGGGCTTTTTTTCGGCTTATTGTTTATTTGAAACCCCTGTGTGCAGGCCATGTGTATGAATCAGGAGCGCCCAAACTTTTTACCTTGGTGTGCCAAAACTGAAACTTAATGGTGGGCGAAAAGCAAACACCTATTAAATTTTTATTGTGTTGTTGAGATGCAAATTGGTACCGGGATCCCAAGTTCCCTCAATTGAAATACCTTTTGTCCGTGTGCCACTGTGTCACCATTTTTTTCTTCCCTCGGTCACACCATTGACTTCCTGCAGCCGCCGCGCTCAGAATATGAAAACATTTTTCTCTTTATTTGGGATTCTAAAACGCTATTCGTACCTCACAAAAAAATAAAACAGTGTAAAAAGGGATTTATATTATCATTTAAATTCAAAATCAAACCTGGCTGGCCAAATCAAACCTTAAGGCCGCCCAACTTTGGCCCACGGGCCCCACTTTGAACAGCCCTGGTATTAATAAACTATTAATGTGAGACTTTTGCTGAGCAGCAGACACCGTAGCTACAATCGCCAGTTATGGTACAGCTAAAATGCTGAGCTTTTGTAAAGTTTAATAGCCGAGTCTCACCCTGCAGGTCAGTGATAGTTTCTGTGCCAAGGTTGCGGACTCTTCTCTCCTCCTCCAGCTCGGCCTGCAGCCCCCGCAGCTGCTTCTCCAGCTCCATCTTGCTGTTTTCAAGCTGGCTGCATTTTTCCTGCATCTCCCTGAGGCTGACCTCCAGGCTCTGAGCCTGCTTCTGCGCCTCTGCCTGACTCTTCTTCAGCCGTGCTGCCGCCTCCTGCTCAGCCTGCAGCACGGCGTTGGCCTCCTCGAGCTACAGATGAGAAACAGAAAGGATGAAATATTTCTCTGCAGGCTAAACTGGGTCAGTGCAGCAGCAACATTAAACGGGATTTAATGAGGGAAAAGCAGAGAAATAATGAAACAGGTTGCTTGCTTGAATATGGATTGTTAAATTAGCATGTTGGATTAACATAAATATGAATACTACAGTGAAGTTAGGTGAAGTTAAAAACGCTCCCCCTCACTTGTCTCTGCAGATGGATGTTCTTCTCATTGGAGATCTGAGAATTGTGGTTCTTCTTCCTAAAATCCTCTAGCTGGTCCCTCAGGTTGTTCACTTAAGATACAGAAACATTTTGAGTTAATGCAGTATGTGCGATAACACATTCAGTGGACACTGGAAATACCATGATCCACCCACTGATAGCCAGCATATACAACCATATAGAATATATACTGTGATATAAACAGTAGGATGGAGCGCTCCCATATATCCTCCAGGTTCAATAAAATGTTTTTTAATGAAATAGCAGCCAGAGTGATGCGTTAGACCAATTTTGCAAGTGAAATACATGTAAATGAGAACAACTGAGGACCTACATAGATGTACCGTCGGCTCATTTCTCTTCGTACGATGAAATCACATGACATTTAAAGAGTTCAAAAAAAATTATGTTTTGATCTTATTCGGGGGGTTTCAAGCCTAATGTTTGGATATGGTATTCCCCGGGGGCTCACATTCGTTCTCCAGGCTGCGTTTTCTGTCCGCTTCAATCTCCACCTTGCGCAGGTTCTCGGCGCTCTGGTGCTGCAGCAGAGCTCGCTCTCTCTCCAGCTGCCTGAGCGAGGCCTCGACTTTCTGCCTGCTACTCATCTAATCAGAGGGGAAATCACAAAGAATGTGAGTGGAATGAACTACTTTTAAAATATATATATATTTTATATATATATATAAAATCACATCTGGTACGTGGTGGAAATAGGATCCATCTTTTCTTACCTCTTTGTCCAATTCTTTGACCAGCTTGTCTAAACGGTTGGTGGCATTTCTGGCGGGAAAAGAACAGTTTAAGGCACCAGACGTAACCAACCGATTGTTCTTTCACACTACTGACGAAACATGTTGGAAGTGATTCGCTTTTCCTTTCTTTTTTAACATCTACCATTATCTGAAAGTCTCAAAACGTCAGCTTTGTAGGATGGGATGTCACGTCCTGTTGTGTAAAGCAATCAAAAACATTTCCTGCCTTTTATAACGGCTAGCAGACCACAGGAATTCTAATCCAGTAATTATACGAATGCCTCAAAATGAATGTGGTAGTGATCAATGTAGACATGCTACCTTTAAAATGTTGGATGCAAATTGGATTGTTATGTACTTAAGACATTAAGACTCTTTCCTAAAGCTTTTATTTATCATAAAAAGAAAAGATAACAAAATTGTTTCAGTAAATAGTAACATATTTGTAATGTCAGAACCAGTATTTGCATCAAAAGAAAAGAAAAGTAAAAAAGAAATCTGTTTGTGTCATAGGTCTGGCCGTACTTGCACTTGTGCTCCAGCTCATCTTTGGCCTGCATCTCATGGTCGACCTGCTCCTCCAGCTGATGAAGCTTTTCCTGCAGCTGCTCAGAAAGACGGGACAGATGACAAGAAAAGAAAAATGCTATTATCCAATAGTCATTTCCATCTTTTTTACGTGTTGTCTTTGATCTCTCTTCTGTTACCATAATATTAAGACCACGCGCACAAAAAGCACCCACCTCTTTCTTACTGTCGGAGCAATGATCCTTATCCTCAGAGTTTTCCTTACAGACCTCTGAATCCTCCACGGAGCCGTTCTTATTTACCTTCAGCAGCCTGAGAGAAAAAGAAGGAGAGCCATAAATGTCTGTAACTGAGTTTACCAGGCGAGGCTTTCCAGCCCCAACAGCATCCAACATTATCGACATGTCCAAATTTCTACAGCCAAGTGACGTATTTTATCCTAACCAGCTCTATAATGCCAACTGGGTGGTCAAGGGGAAGCTGAATGTTCACCAAGGCACACTCCACATTTATTGCATTATCATAACCATCCGGAAATCTCATGTTTTTAAACACACACACACACACAGACACACACACAGACACACACAGACACACACAGACACACACACAACTTCATGCATGGAGCACAAAACGGTGCAAAAAAAAGCAATACGGTCTGAAGCTCTTTCAAGCTTCTTCTTACATCTGGATGGGTTTACCTTTGCAGAAACCTCCAACCCACACTGTCTGTCGCCAACTGTGAACCAACATGGTGGTGGACTAGTAATGGTGGGCAACTATCTCCATCTCTGGGAATCATTACATGACTCTGCCACATGGCTGCATAATGACCAAGAAATCTGAAGCCATTTTACAATCATTTAAAGACAATTTCAGCTTAAACTGTTCCTGCTGGCGTTCATTCCAAAAAAAAAAAAAAAAAATGGAAATGCATAGAGCTAAGAAATGTAATATTATTTCAGAAAAGTTATATCCTAAAATGCACAGTTAAGGATGCAGTGTGTCTGAAATGCAAGGAAGGCCGATCTAAAGCCATACTTTTTAATTACCTGCTCAATATTAATGCATTATCAGGAATTTCAGCTATTTTTAACACCCCCTGTATACATGTTGATAGTCATTTACTGACTCAGATTGCGTCGTTTCCCTTGACTTTTGTCAGATTAATGTAAAAGAATGAAATTGCTTAGACATTAGTTTAAAACTGAATATAAGCCAAAAAAAAACATTAAAGCATTTTTGATTAAAGCACTATAGGATCATAAATCCAAAAATGTTTTTACTACTTCTCCTACCAATCGAGACCAGAGGTTCAAAAACTCCATCATACGCAAAGAGGGCATTTAAAAAGGAGCCGTCAGAACAAGGCAGCAGTGTGGAGCTGGAACAGGCATACAGTGTCTGACTGGTGTAAGGCTGTATTAAAAGGTATGGGTGTGAAGCTGTCTTTTTCTACCCCTTGCATTTTAGGCACAGTGCTGTCCTTAAAACTATTTCCTGAGTCTGGAGACCTTATAAAGTTCCCACACATGAGAGCTACATTTAGTTGTAATCCCAGTACTATTGCCAAAAGTCTATGAAAAAAAATCAGCAAAACACTGATCCAGACACAACTTCTACAGCAGAGACAAAGTAAAAATAATTGTCAAAAAGTGTCTGAATAAAACACTTACTGGTCCTCCTTGAAGTAAGTGAAGCCGACGAATGGTAGCTGGTTGCCCACAAAGGCTTTGGGTGGAGGAAAGGTCTCAGCATTTCCTTTATCATCCTCTATGTCGTCGAAGTTAGTGGTGTCTATGTCACCGCTCAGCTCAGGCACAACTGGAGCCACAGCTGGACGACAGAGAGGGAGAGAGAGAGAGAGGGAGAGAGAGAGAGAGAGAGAGAGAGAGAGAGAGAGAGAGAGAGAGAGAGGGAGAGAGAGAGA